>PVJX010013291.1:0-47522 GCA_004027295.1 Dolichotis patagonum
GAAAATCTTGATATAAACAAATCACAGTGGTACTTCAGTACTCTTCAATATTTGGTTCCGGGAGCCAGGATGAGTACCAGAACCAACAAATACTAAAAAAATTGTTTTGAATAAAAAAGGAGGCAATTCAGGAGATAGTTGACACCAACACATTTTAGCTTGTGCCTTGTTCAGCACTAAACAAGGAGTTAGTAATGGGACAGTATGTTTGTGTCAATCAAAATGCTTAGAGAACTAAATTTTATGAGTTTCAAACCAGTTGAATACTAGGGTATGCCTGCACTATAAAATCAAGAAATGATAAAATGTAGGTACATATAAAATATTTTATTTCAATGTGTTTAAAAGATAATCATATGATGACAATATGTTTTGCAACCATGCAGAAGTAAAATACATGAGAACAAAAACACAAAATATGTGAAGGATAATAGAAAGTATTGTCTACTAATTGGGCCAGGTTTAAAATGGATACTTTAATCATTAAAGAAAAGTGTTTAAATGTGTAACTAACAATTCCCTAATAGCCTGGGATGCTGTTTCATGCCCATGGTTCCAGTACTTAGTGAGTATAAGGCAGGATTGTAACACAAGCACCAGTCTGCACAAATGCATGACTTAGTGAGACCCTGATACAAAACAAAAAGAAAATCTTTTAAAGAGTATCTGGAGACACAGGTCAGTGCAAAAGCTCTAGGTTAATTTCCAACACCATCCCACCCACATCCTCCACAGAAAAAGGGGAAAAATAATTATAGTAATAATTATAAAAAGCAAATGTAGAAAGCATTAAGGCAATATGTGGCTCTCTCTCTGGCATATAGAGAGCTTAGGTGTCATCACTTCCATTTTTAAAGAAAAGAAGAGATAAAAAGTGAAATTCAGTAACTTTTCCTGGACTTATCAGAGAGCTGAGATTGCAAGGCTATCATCTTAAAATTTAGAAATGCATGTAAGTCCAGTTTTGCTTAACTGGGGTGGAAATGTGAGAATACAAAAATTGCAATTTTCATAAATTGCTGTTAATTGATTGTGGACTAGCGTAAGAGTGAGAATATTTGAAGGTCTATTTTTACAAACATCACCAGGTAATTACCTTGAAGATCTGGACAATATCTTTTCTATTTTGTCTTTATTTCTGATGGGTTTAATTTTGGGGTATATATTTCGAGAACTTTATACCTCATGAAAAGCTTTTATGGATAGAGAAGTTCAATCCATGAACCAAAAAAAAAGGAAAAGAAAAGAAAATAGTGAGCAACAACAAAAAAGGGGAACTTCTACATATAATATCAGGAAGAATAGAGAAAGCACCGTACTTCATATGGCTATTTTAAAATGACAACAAAGGAATATTATGAATAATTTACGAAGATAAATTTGAAATATTGAATGCACAATTTTTTGAAATTAACATTCTACCAAACATCAGTGAAAAGATATAGAAAACCTGCATAATTTAATATCTATTAGAGCAATTGAATAATTCAGTTGCATTATTCATTTAAGTTGTCTCATAAAGATCACTAAGTCATTTCTCTGGTTAATTTAAACAAATATTTTAAAAGAGAGGGAATACTTCTACTTAGATTTTTCTAGAAAACAGAAGTATAGGTACTACTTTCAATATCTTTTATCATTTTATCTTGAAATAAAACTAAAAATATTACAAGAAAATAAAACTGTGTATTAATAGATTCAATGAACACAGAAACAAATTCCTTAGCAAACTATTAACATATTAAACTAACAAATAAACTTTATCAGAAAATTGTAACATTGATTCAAAATTCGTAGATCAATATAAAACATAATATTAGTCAACATAACAGTATTGAACAAACGCATGCAACATATTAATATTGAGCTAAAGCATTCAACAAAATAAAGCAGCCAGGAATTATTTTTGAAATTCAGCAAACTGAAAAACAGAAGGAAATTTCCTCTTCTTTTTTACCAGTCACTTAGGTTCTTTTGATTGCCATTGATTAAATTAAAAGAGGCCATTTATTTTTGGGGAAAAGAAAAGGATTTATTCAAAGCTAGCTCAGAGTAGAGGGAAGGACTATTTTGCCTCGAATTATGGTGTCCGTCTGTACAAGTATGCAAGAGGCTTTTATAGAAATGAACAGAGGGGCGGAGGAACACAGAGAGCTCATTCAAATCCCCATTCTTGCTTCCTTCCAGTCATCTTTAGCTTCTTCTTCCTCTTGTTGTGGAAAGGAAACCCTGCCAGCATCCTGAGGCCAACGTCTTCAAATTTGTCACTGTTCTGAGCATGAGGAGAGGAGGTTGTGTTGGCGATATGCTCAGCAGGAAGAAGTTTAGAGAAGTTATTTGTCTTTAAAAGACTAATTTTTCAAATTCCATTTTGCACTGTTGGTTACAACTTGATATACCACTGTAGCTGGCCTCCTACTTATTAGGAAAGAGCTAAATTATTTTTCTGTAAGATCCCAAGCAGGTTAAGAATGTCCGATCTCGCTGCTCTGCAATTTATAGCAAAGCCCTGAAAGTACAATAAGTCAGAAAAAGAGGAACAAAATAATATAGTTTGAAATAAAAGTAATACTCCTACTAATCGAAGACTGAGTTATTATACAAGTAAGTAACCTCAGGCAATCCACACTACGTCAAATAATACTAGACTTTAGCAAGGTTGTAAGATATAATGTCAGTTTAAAAGTTCAATCGTATACTGATGAAATCTGCACAATTGATCATATCTTTATCATTTCTTTGCATTGATAGGTATTTACTGAAATATCAACTATACCATATAACAGTTGTTAATCAAAAAAATTTAAAAATTAGATGAGAAACTAACTACTCTGACTTTACTTCTACATTGTGTACATGTATCAAATTGTCACAATCTATTACATACATATGTATAATTAAAATAAAAATAATCAGTAATAAATGAAAATTAAACCAAAATATAAATTATTTAAAGATTATTTATGTGCTGCTAGTGTAAGGAAGATATCACTATACTTTAAAACATAGTCAACTTGTCTGTTGATTATGATTTTAAGAAGCAAAGTTAAAGCAATAAAACCATTTATTTCCATTAAAATAATTGTATATTACCATTGAGCAATTGGAATTAATTTTTTAAATTCCATTTATAATAGTATTAGACTATACATTTATTTACTAATGTGATAACAATATATGTTAAAGACCAATATAATGAAAAAGTATAAAATATTGCTGGACGAAATTAATGAAACTTTACTTAAATGGAAAGATTTATCATATTCATAGGTTGGAAAATTCAATGATGTTAACATGTCTATAATACCCTCTGTGATGACCTGTAGATTCAATATAATTCCAATCATATTCTATAATTTTATTTTTGAAAGTTAGCACATCAAATGTTATTTATACAAGTTTATGCCTGAAGTCAGTGTAGTGGTTACTCTTGTTACAGTGATTGAAATAGCACACAGGTAGACCTGTAAGCTCCTGGCAATATTATTTCTTCTGTTCTGCTCTTGTTTGTAGGTGTATATTTTAGCATGATGAAACTGCACGAAATATGACACCTCAGCTCCACATATGTATCTATGTCTATAATTATTTTGAAAATTTTCTTCAAAAATGAGACATTCCAAAAGAAAAGAAGGCTAGTAGTAATTATTGCCTAAAAGACTTAATTAGAAATAGCAGATTATGAAGCAAAAATGTTAGCCCTGAAACAAATACAGGGGAATTACTCTTCCATGTCTCCTTAGTTTTATCTATGTGACAACAAAACCTTTAGTAGTCAAATCAAGTCAGTATGAGTAGACCAAAAACAAAATCTCATCTTATAAATCTGTGGTATTCTTGTTATTGTAGCTAGTCAAAATAACGTTTAGGCTATTAATGAATAACAAAAATACCTAGTATCCCTCAATTAATATATGAAATTATGATTGAACTCCAACTATGCCACAGACTCGTGAGTCACCTAGACAGTCATAGAAAGCAGCCTGTTTCACACTGGTGGCCATGAGGTTCTATTTTCAGAAGTGACTGAGAAGTTCTGAGACACAGCCATGCTCACAATTCTTTAATATTCTGCATCTAGCTCATAGCAAACAATTTCAAACTTGTTGCCTGTAGACTGAGCAATAATGTAATATAAAGAGAGTTTCAATGTCTAAATCTACAGCATGATAAAATCCTATCCCAACTCAGATACAATTTTTTCCAATATTTTTTATGAGCAGAACCAAATATTTTTGCAAATGGAATGAAATTTAGGAAAGAGTCAGCTTAAATCTGGTCTTATTCTTTGTAACAAACAGGTAATGAAGAAGAGTAAGCAGACATTAAAAAGAGGGAAAATAGCATGGGACAATTCTTAAGAGATATTTAACATGGATTACTTAGTTTCTGGAACAAAATTGTTATAATTCATTTAATACCCTATAGTAAGCAGATTTGTCACCATTATTATAATTTAGTCCTGAGAAACATTTCAAAATTCAAAAATGGTCTCATTTTAATTTCTAGGGCATAGATTTTGCTGTGCAGGTTATGCAACTAAAAAAATCATCAGCTAAGTAACAAAGATATAAAACTAGAAAGTTTTCATTCTGAAAGCATTTCATTAACATTTTCATTCAAAAACAGTTTCATTAAAATCACATGTGGAATAAACATATCTATGACTCAGTCTTCCTAATAGATGTTGTAGGGAGAGGTGGTCTGTTTCCCCCTCCCTACACATTGCTCAAATGGCACTCTTTTAGCCAAGAAAAAGCAATACAAACACATTGGACCACATCCAATTCAAGTGATTAAATGGCCAAAGGTGAGTTAATAAAGAAGCCGAATTCATTTTGTAATCTGATTCTCTTTTCTCAGGGAAGTATGCACAGATGTTAAATTTTTTTTTTCTGAAAGTAAATTTTTGGTGACAATTGGCAGATGAGCACAAAGCTACAAATTAACTCTTTCATTGTGTATAATTGATTACAACTCTGTGTTTCTCTGTCTCTCTAAAACGGGTATAATAATGAGGTGATAGAGATGATAAGCATAATGCTAAGTTTTGCTAAGCATCATGCTTGACAAAGTAAGAATCTGTTATTGAATATTATCGTTTTACTATTACTTAAGTTTGAATACAACATTCTAGTTTGCCCCAGTTTATTAAGAATTTTGTGATGAGCTATTAAAATATGATATATAATAATTAAGGGATTTTTCTTATGCTACCATCCTCTTTTTGTTACTATTCAAAGTTGTAATCGTGTCCCTTGAGACCTTGATAGGCAAATAGTGATCCTGGCATGATCTGGGTATTTCATTCTTAGGCAAACATCTATCAGTACCTCAAATACCACTAAATCTCCAAAGAAGACAGCATGATAACGGGGTCATAAAATTTAATGGAGTCTGAAGTCTGCCAAAATTTGTTAGCTATTGCATCTAGGGAAGTTTTTCATCTGATCAGAATCATCTGTCTTTTTCTGTAAAATGCATATTAAAGCACCTGCCTCATAACTTTCTGACAGCCTCACAGGTTTCAGAACAAAATCTAGAGTATGATAAGCATTCACAAATGGAATCTAGTTGTATTAATATTTTCCGATAGAGCAAGAAGTTTTGCTATCTTAAACTATTTAAATTTAAATCAACTAAAATTAGAAGAATCCAAAGAAGTGTACAAGTCTTTCAGAATTCAAGAGTTAAAAATTATTACTTATGAAAGATTCCATATAATCTGCATTCTTAAATTCCACACTGACTAAAAAGAACTTTCAGAATTTTGAAGTCATTTTCAACACACTTGTATATAGCAGATGCATCATGAAATCTATACCTACATTATTCATAATGCAAAATAAAACTAAATTATAGCATCTGCCTTGCAGAGTTGTTCTCTCAGAAGATGCATGGGAGGCAGAACTTTCTAGCAGCCATCGGATGACACAAAGCCACACTTGGAGTTTCCATAGATACACAAACACATACATGGTCTCATTTGTTAAGATGTAAAATAGTCATAATTCGAGAGTAGATATGATCATAGTATATTATAGGTGTGTGAATGTCACAATGAATTCCATTATTCTGTACAATTAATATATGTTAATAAAAAAGGAAAATGGTTCTGGCACACGATATCTATTCAGTAAATATTTGGAAAGTGTATAAACAAGTGAATGAATAACAAATTATTTGTGTAGAAACATTGTTGCCAAATCTTGCATTCATATTTTACTTTGAAGTATAATAAATTTCTAGTTTATTCAGCATGGCTTTAGGGCTTGTTCTGGTGATTTGTAACATATAATAACAACAAACTAATTAATAGTGAAATATGCATAATTATTTATCTTTTGTTCTTGAGACATGAGAATATTTTTCACTGTGTTTTCACATAAAATGGTATTTATTTGAGCAAAAACAAACAAAAAATAAATGTGTATGATTTTCACCCACTGTCATTTCTTAATCTTAAGCAGTCATTGAAGAATATTTGCAAATCTTTGATACCCTATTATGTTCCCAGTAATTTCTCAGGGCAGAAATCTTGCATGATTATATAGAACTTTCTTCATTCATTGTTGTTAGCACCACATAAAACAAGGCAATATCTGTCATGCCATTATCTGGAAATTATTTTTCATGTTTGTTCAGAACTCTGTTTGCTAACCAAATTAGACAACTTAATTCTTATCACAGCCCATGTATATTTTCTGTATTTTATAGGTTTGGAGGGGTGATCATCATAGAAACAAATTCTAACCAAAAATAAGCAAATGTTAAAAAACTTTGTAAGACTTACAAAATAAATATTTCAGATTTCAGAAATAGATGCAATCACAAATTAGAAATGAGGAAATTCTTGTTTTCTTTTCATTTTGTTATGGGATATAATATTTCTAAACTCAGAATAAGATTATGACACATATTTTAGAAGTTTAAAACCTTGAACAAGTATTATAACTACTCTTCTGCAGACTTATACTATAATCCCTTTCATATATGTCTACTTCACTATTTAATAATTTTCAAAACAAAAGTTTGAATGTATTTTCAAATATATATTTGACTGTATTTAAAGCTACTTGTTTTGTTTTAAGAACATATATATGATTATTTTTGTGTTGTCTTATTTACTTTTCTCATAGCTGAGATGAAATACTCAACACACAGTTAAAGGAAGAAAACTTTATTTATTTCACAGTTTGTAGAGGTTTCAGTCCACTGACTCTAAGGCAAGATGGCTAATGGGAGGCGGAAACATTTCGTAGAAACTAAAGAAGGCAAAAGCAATAAGAGAGAGCTAAGACTCTATCCCTTATACTGTGTCTGGGTTTCTTACACTAGGACGGGTGTAGCACTCACATACCTCATCCTCATCCTAAGTCTGAACCATAAATCAATCACAAACTCTAGATTCAGCCACCTATGAAAAGTCTGTTTTCCCATGAGTGTAGGAGGCTTTTGGGAGACATCTAGACACAAACCATAACATACATACATATAAATATAAATGTTTTTCAAAATATGTATTATAAATTTACGCACAAGTATATGAGTACGTGCTATGCAATAATGTTTCAGTAAATGACAAATTGTATGCACCACAGTCTTCCCATAAATCAGTGATGGAACTCTAAAATTCCAATCATCTAATGGCATTGCAGTCATCATAAAGTGAAGCACAATGTGTTACTCATGATATCATAGTACTAGTGTAAACAGATTTATTATGCTGTCAGATATAAGAAAATATGGTACATACAATTACATATGGTACATATTTTTTGATAATTATCATAAATAACTACTGGTTATATATTTAATATACTATACTTTTTATCATTGTTCTAGAGTGTACTTCTACTTATTATAAAAAAAACTTACAATAAAACTGTATGCCATGATACACTGGCAGCAGGCTCATGTATCTCACATTTACCATATCTCCTGATTACATCCAGAGGTGATGTCAAGTGATCTGTACTGGAGGTTTATGGGAAATATAGAATATGGTGTTCATGTAATGAGGTTACATTGCTCGGAAGGCAGCCTCATCATTAAGTGATGCATGACTATATGTATCATTCTTGTTTACATTAAGAGCTTATTAGTATGGGACTTCCTTTATCTGAGGAGCCCAAATATTTTCAGAAATATTTGCATATGCTTGTAGAATGTGTGGGTCACTGAATATGGGTAATGCCCACATGTGGAACAGGAAAGTTTGGAAGGATAGGTAAAAAACTGTCATAGACAACTTCACTTCTTACACATAGATACTTTAATAAATGTCAAATATTTTATTTGAAAACAGAAAAACTTTGACTCTTCTTATTTTTACATTACTGTATTCGCCAAGATTCTCCAGAACAACAATAGCTAGATAGATACATAGACATCAATTTATAATATAGGTTGTCTTATGCAATCGTGGGCCTGGGTAATTCCTACTATCTGGTCTATACAAGGCAGAGAACCAAGAAAACTCCGTCATGGCTAGGGTGCAAGTGTGAAGTTTTGAAAACCAAGTTCATGGATGGTATAAGTCTCAGTGTGAAAACAGAAGACTATTTATATCCTAAATGAACCAGTCAGGCAGAGAGTGAATTTACTTATCCGATATTTTTCTGTTTGTCTGCTTTGTTTTCCTAGAGTGTGTGGTTTGTATAATCCTAAAACTTACATTGGTGTTGAAAATCTGTTTCACTCACTCTAAATATTCAGAGGCTAACCTCTTCTAGAAACATCCTCACAGATATACACAGAAATAAAATTAAACCAAGTATCTGAGTCTCTGATGACCTAGTCAAGTTGACGCATAAAATTGGTGATTGTAGCACTTCTTCTTCAAAATATTCTCATTCTTCTAGTTACTGCAGACAACTTCACAAGGGGAAAGATATGACAAAACAATCTCAACATGTAAATATAGTCATCGTAGCTGTGTGAAAACAGTCTGATTTGAGTTCTTTATTCTCCTTATGAATATTCCAGTAAGGATCTAACTGATTCAATTTAAGTAAACTGCCCCAAACTTATGTATTGTCTAGAGAAAGAGTCTATTATGAAATGATGCCAATATTTATAAGAATAACATGAAAAAGAAGAGAAGTTTTTCAAAATCAATGATAGCCATCTTGAAATGGATTCATAATATAATTCAGGGACATTTTTTAAATCCCAAGCAACATTTTCCTTATATTCCAATGATAGCCATAAATTATAATTTTCTCTGATTCTTATCTAGGAATTAAAGTCTGCCTCTTTTCCTTTTGTCCGACCTTAAGCCAATCCACTTTGTCCTTCCAAGTCTAGCTAAAACCAACTGGAAAATGGTCTTGCTACCATACAGAATCATCTGTCACTTTCTATGTCTTAATTTTAACTTACTTTAGTGATATCTTTCACTGTTTCCACTGCCATGATCACTTTACTAATTTCACCTGGAAGCACCTCATTTAGGACTTAGAAACAGATCCACTGTTAATGATGAGTGTCTAAACAGAATAATGTCAGGGCCATAATTCTGGTCTGTTTAGGTTTTTGTCATAGTATATCTTCTCCCTTACCCCAAAACTACTCAAATCCTTCCTATTCCATTCTGACACATGAGTTCTATGGTTTGAATGTCTCCTCTAAAATACTGGGGATTTAGCTCAGTGGCATAATAAGCACCTACCTGGCAAAAGCAAGATTATAAGGTTGATCTCCAGTATCAAAGTATACATAAACAAATAAACAAACAAATAAATAAATAAATTACAGTGAAAATTAATTGTCTTACCAATATTAAGGGGTAATTAAGGCACGAAGGCATTTCATTTGTGAATGGATTTATCTCATTATGGCAAATGTGGATTACTTTTTGTCGTCTTGGTCTCATGTGACCTTGTTTGCCCTTCATCTGTATTATAACACAAAAAGAAGGTACAAATTATAACAACATGTTGAATAAATTTCTATGTTTGTAAATTGTACAACCTGTGGCATTTTGTTATACTGGTAGAAAAATTGAGCAAAATAATGCTAAACACAAATAAAGATTAATTTTGTTATCCTTGAATTAGATTACTACAGGATTGCTTAATGATATTAACTTTAAATGTAAAAGCATCATATGATTTTTTAATGCATTTATTAATAAGTAATGCCTGGCATACCTGTAATCCCAGCACTCAAGAGGCTGAGGTAGGAGATTCACCAAGAGTTTGAGGCCAATTTGGGTTACATAGTAAATCAAAGCTAGCCTAAACATACAGAGACTTTGTCTCAAAGAGAAAAAAAGAACTATGCCTATTTTAATTATTTTAGCTGAATCCATTTTTGGATCCATTAAGGGTTATGTAATAGATTGGAACACTACAAGGTGCTTGCAAGTGTCCTCCAATAACATAAGGCCAGAAAAATAAATTTATAAAATAAAATACACAAATAAAGCAAACCAGTAAATATCAATAAAGAAGTTCAAAGGCACTGAAACTCAGAAGCCAAAAAATGCAGTTGATTTTGAATTGAATGTCTACTTTTATAACATATTTTACAAAGGAATGTAATGTTACTTTAGATTTCAAAAAACAGTCATTTTCAGTCTACAAAGTAGAATTTCCTAGAAGAGTTTGCTGAAAGTCATATACTTAACCCTGACAGGTGTTGAGTTCAATTCAGTAGGCCTTTAAACCCACCTAAGCAAAATTGCCATGCAAATTTGAGAAACATGGTGAGTGGTGCTAACTCTCGTCTTTTATTTTTAAGCATCTTTACTTTAACAGAGTTAAGAAAAGTATAATGCTTATATGTAACTTCGGCTGAGTCTAATTGCCACCACTACATTTTATAGTTATCAAAACCAGTATTTTTTTAAGCTACTCAAATCTTACATGAGAATAGACATCATATTAATAATGTTGCCTTACTCTCCTTATCCAAGGTAGGCAATCTCCTCTTTCTTTAAGTCTCTGAACTCTATTGTAATACTCCCTGAGAAGAATAAATATTTGCCAGCAGAAGACACTTAGAGAAATTTATTATTAACAACTAATGGCTGGAAATATGCTTCTATGCCTTTCATGTGAGTGAATCATAACTTGAATATCTTGTTGAAATATCACTGATGGTTTAGCAGGTCTGAGTGGGCCTTGAGGTCATATATGCCTATCAAGTTCCAGGAGGAAGTGATGCTCTTTGTTATTGTTTACATTTGAATAATGAGATAAACACTGTATTCACATGAACAATTCAAAATTTTTTGACACAGGTTCCTCTCATTGATAGTACTAGATTAAAATTCACATGCATGTAATAAATTCTGAATCATGAAGAATCTTTTCTTTGGATATACCACGGTTGGAAGATTGCAACAATTTTTGAAAAAAAATACATTTGGTAAATTCATATGTCTTTCAGAGGTGAATTTATTTAATTTGGGAAAAATACATGAAGTTTTTCACATACTTAACAAATTGTCACAAATCAAGCAGCTTAAAGCAACACAAATTCATCATCAGTCTATTTGAATAAGGCATCTAGGCAAGTGCTGACTAGTGTCTCATAAATACAATCACTCCTCAGTTGGATTGCCTCAGTAACTAGTGCTTGGGTGCTTTTAAATCTCAGCTGATGACTGTCAGAATTTAGGGTTTGCAGATGTAAGACCTAGGCCCTCGTTTTTTGCTGCTGTAAGGAAGGAGAGAGGAAACAATTCCTAGAGGCCTCCCGTAGTCCTTGCCACAAGGACCCACGTGCTTTGAATCTTTTTGACTTCTGTCTCTGACCTTGATACTGATAGACCCATTTAGATAATCTCTTTTAATAAATCAAAGTCACTTGATTAGCAACCTGATTATAGAAGACATAGCTCATCGTGTTCACAGGCTCATCCCTCATGTAGACGACAGAAAAGTGTATGTATCAGGAGCAAAGAATCTTGGGGATCATGCTAAGATACTACCTGAGTTATTTATAGCTATTTTGGAAGTTGTAACTTGAATCACTATCTCTTATAATCACACTTCTGATTTAGAATCATTGTACTGTATTAAATATTTGTAATAACCTTTCCAAAATTTTAGTCAAGTTTATAGTATGAATGATTAAAGACATTTATTGATTTGTTTCTACCCAATATATTTCAGTATTAACTGGTTTTAAAATATAACATTTTGGATTGGTTTTTAAGGTATTCTTAGATCCAGTGTGCGCAGTTTTCTGTAGGCCTTTATCAACATAATATCCAATGTTGCAATATTTTCTAAAGTTTAATAATAGATGAATCCAGTATAAAAGTAATTCACATGATACTATACACTTCACAAAATATGCACATATATAATAATGACAATAACATGGATTTGGTGTTATAATTTTATAACAAAGGATGAGGAAAGAGATGACATCAGTTCCTCAATATTGTCTATTTTATAACAACGATAAGACCTGGGGCGAAAGATTTAGCTCAGAGGCATAAGCACCTGCCTTACAAGCATACCATTGTGAGTTCGATCCTCAGTATCAATTATAAAAAAAAAATTATAAGACCAAAATTTTAATTCAGGATTTCTACTTCCAAGATCAGTGCTTCCAAGATTGGATATCTACTCAAAGCATCGACACAGACTTGTACACTCTATATAAAGCCCATAGTAGCATTTAAAGATGCACCACATCCCAGAAAGTTTAAATACTAACAGAATATGGCCCAGCAAAATACAAGCCATGCCAAATGCTAAAACCTGACAGTATGTGTTATGAACATGTAATGACCCACAAATCATTTGATGAGGAGTAGCACTGAATGGTCAAATAAACAGGTAGTTATCTTGTACTGGGAAAAATATTAATTGTATCACATAATAGTTTTCAGAAAACACAATTTTTGTTTTCCTTGGAAAAGTCAATGTGGTATATTATTGCATATATGAAACAAAAGAACATTTTTAGAAGGTTTTTAATTACATCTGTAATTGCATTGATTGATATTGGTTTATATAGATTTTATATCATTTTGATTTACTTTTGATAGTTCATATGTGCCAGGAATCTGTCCATTTCTTTTGTGTTTTCTATTAGAATATAGTTTCTAAAAGTAGATATTGAATGTTTTTCAGATTTCTGGAAATTTGTTGTGATTCACCCTTTTCATTCGTAATTGCATGGATTTGTGTTCTTTCTTCCTTTGTTTCTTTCATTCTTTCTTTGATAAAGGTGGCTAAGGGTTTGTCAATTTTAGGTAATCTTTCAAAGAACCATCTCTTCAATTCATTGATTCTTCGCATTACTTTCTTAGTCTTCATTGCATTAATTTCTGCTGTTATCTTTGTAATTCCCTTCTCACATGAGCTATGGGCTTGACTTTCTCTTCTTCTAGAAAGTTGAGATTCAACACTAGGTTGTCTATTTGAGCTTGCTCTGTTTTTCTGATTTGGGAATTCGGTACTATAAATAACTCTCATTATGTCTTATAAGTGTAGTATTCTGTATTGGTATTATCACTGAATTGTATAAACTCTTTAATTTATACTTGAATTTCATCTGTGACTCATTGCTTACTGTGGAGAGTGCTATTTAATTTCTGTATATTTATGAAATTCTTGTGGTTTCTTTTGCCATTGATTTTCAGTTCCATTGCACAATGGTCTGATAATATGTATGGGATTATTTCAATTCCTTTGCATTTATTGAAGTATGTTCTATGAGCTAGAATGTATTCTGTTTTGGAGAATGTCCCATGTTCAGCTAAAAAGAATATGTGTTCTAATGTTACAGGGTGGAACACTCTGTAGACATCTGCAAATGTTGAGTCAGTTCTAAAATTTCATTGATATTTTTTGTCTAGTTGATCTGTCTACTTGTGAAAGTAAGATATTAAGGTCTTGCATTATAATAGTATTAATGTTTGTTTGATTTTTCAGGACTGTTAATATTTCTTTTATATAATTGGGTGCTCTAGCATTTGGTGCATATATATTTATCACTGCTATCTCTTCCTCTTGAATATTTCCCTTAATAATGATGCAGTGATTTTCTTTTTTTCTCTTACTGCATTTTGGTTTGAAATCCGTTTTGCAAATAGAATAGCTAGCTACCTCTGCTTTTTTTCAGGTTTGGTTTCTGTCTCATGGAGTATTATATCCCATTCTTTGACCTTCGTTTTGTATGTTTGTTTTTTAATTAAATGTGTTCCTTGTATGCGGCATATCATTGGATCTTGCTTCTTGATCCATTCTATTAGTCTGTTTATTTTGACTGGTGAATTGAGATCATTAATATTGAGGACTATAACTGATATGTGTTGATTTATATTTCTCATATTATTTTCATATTGTTGATTACCTTTCTTTTCCTTTCTTTTCCTTGTTTAATTGTTTGCCTTGCCTGATAGAATCTTTCTTTTAGTGTTCTCAGAATCATAGTCTTTATGATCTCTTTCTAAAATATCTTTCAGAACAATTTGAAGTGTTAGTTTGGTGGTCATGAATTTTCTTGGGTGTTATTTATCATGGAAGTATCTTATTTCACTATTGATTTTGAAAGATAGTTTTTGCAAGGTACACCAATTTGAGTTAAAGCTTGTTTTCTTTTAAGGCTTAAAATACTTCAGTCCATGCTCCCTTTGTCTTAAGGGTTTGTGTTGAGAAGTCTGATGTGATTCTGATAGGCTTTCCTCTACAAGTAATTTGTTTGTTTTCTCTAATAGCTTTTAATATTCTGTTCTTGTACTGAATTTCTGAATCTTAATTATTATATTCCTTGATTTAGATTTATTGCACTCCTGGTTAATTGGAATTTTATATACCTCACTTATCTGTATGTCAAATTCTTTTTTCCCTGCTTGGAAAATTTTGCTGTAACTTCTCTGCACAAGTTTTTTTTTAAATGCCATTTGTACTGTCTCCTGCTTTTTAATTAACTCAGAAAAATCTTATGTTATTTTCTTGACATCATATAGCACTTGTGGAATTGCTTTCCATTTTTAAGAAATCTTTCTTTTCGTGATTGCTAACCACAATTCTGTCTTCTATGTTTGCTGTTCTGTCTTCACATTTGCACATTTTATTGAATATAATTTCAAAAGAATCTTTAAACTCATAGATACATGTTTGAATCTGTTTCACGTATTCCATTTCTTTCTTATGTTCTGTGTTCACCATTTCCATCATTTTCCTAAGCTCTTCCATTATTTTCCTAAGCTCCTCCATTATTTTTCTAAGCTCCTCAATTATTTTTTATTAGTATCTACTCTAGAGTCAATAAGCATGTTTTTCATTATGCTCACTATCTCTGTATTTATTTGAGAAATTATTTCTAATTTGCTTTTTTCTGGAGGCTTAGCCTTTTGCTTTGTTACTTCTGCTGCTACCACTTTAAGGAGTCCAGGTGGGTGACTTTTGAATTGTTCTAGGTTTACCATTGGTAACTGGTAATCTGGGCTTGCATCTTATTTAAGTGTCTTCTCATATTCTAATTTTTCTTTCTTATTTCATTTTTAAAATTTAAATCCTAGTTTAATGCTTATAAATTGCTTATGATGAGGAACTATATTGCTAGTATTTGAAACTCTTAATAATTGACTACGTCTCAGGGATGTCTTCCAGGTATAGATGAATTTTGAATTTTAAATCTGTTGCAAGATCCTACCTCTTCGATTTATTGGAGATGATGAGTTGCTGCCTGCTTTGTCCAGCCCCTGGTTCTTTGGCACCGAGCCATATTATTTATGACCCATAGGCAATCTCAGTCTTCACATACCAGGAAGAACAACTGATTAAAACAATTATGTCACCTATTAAAAGTAGTACAGTTAACAATAATAATAGCATCAAATACAACCTAGAAAATAAAAAACAGTAGTAACTATTTTTTTTAGTGTAAACTAGATTTATGGTTGTATGATAAAATCTAAAACAAATCAACATTGTATACAGTAAATAAATCCTCAATATGCCGATTTTTCCCTAGTGGAAAAATGTAAAAGGATTTGGACGGGGGGAAGGAATAGGGAAATGGGAGGAGAAAGATTAGAAGGAAGGCTGGAGAACAAAGGAGGATTATGCAAATTTGGGGAGTCTGAGGCAGAAGAATCATTGTAAATTCAGGACCACACTGGGCTACAAAGTGAGTTCAAAGCTAACCTGAACTGCATAGTGAGATCCTTTCTCAAAAGACAAAAAACAACAACACAATAACAACAACAAAACTAGACACCATGTTCACACTCATATAAAAACAAAAACAGACAAGGAAAAAAAAGCCAAACGAAAATAAAAACAACAAAAGAAATAAAAAAATTTAAAAAAAACAGAAGTCCACTTAAGGCCTATTTCGCTCTCAGTGATAGATAATGTGGGCAGACAGAATCTAGATCCTAGCTGATTATCACAGCAAGCAATGCATAGCTCGATGGTGGGGCAGTGTATAATGCCAGCAAGGCTGCACCTTTAGTTTCTGAAGTTCAGGCTGGTTTCTGGTTGTGATGCTATAACTCAATTTGTTTAGCCTATAACACTCCATACACCTCCTATCAGCTTGAAATTGGCTCCCTGCTGTCTTGAACTCAGATCCTTGACCTCTTGACAACTTGAATTCAGCAACTCACCCTGACACTGGGATCTCCTATATAGAGCCAGCCCATAGCTTTTCTGTGTTCTGAGTTCAGTTGGCTCCTCTCTAAGAAGGCTACTCATTAATCACCTTTTCCTGGGGGACAGGTGAACCTGAATAAGTTACTGGTCAGTGTAGTCTACTCTGTCTACTGCTCCATTCCATTGGTGTAATTTCTCCATAGAGGCCTCTGAGATCACCAGTAGTCATCCTGTGACTGTGGGTTTGAGATACCCCTCCCCCACAGTGGGTTTGGGCTCTGGGAGAAAGCATCATCTCCCACATCCTTCTTTGTTGAAATCTCTTTCTTCACTCTCCCTATGGTTTTCGATTCTCCTTCAGATCTTCCTGGGTCTCAGGGACCCACTTCCCTCCTCCTTCTCTTCCTCATGTTGGATATTCTAGTGTCTGGACACCAAATCTGAGAGCCTCTTCTTCTGCTACTCACCACTCCATAGTCTTCCCAGAAGCCTTAAAGGAAGTTTTTTTAAAAAAGAAAAATGAATGAATAATATATGTAGGTAATTATGATAAATTTACACATACATAAATAATATATATTCAAGTATTTTATAAATATACTATACACTCACATTTTTAT
This sequence comes from Dolichotis patagonum, assembly GCA_004027295.1. Classification (NCBI taxonomy): domain Eukaryota; kingdom Metazoa; phylum Chordata; class Mammalia; order Rodentia; family Caviidae; genus Dolichotis; species Dolichotis patagonum. The sequence continues at coordinate 17,192 of PVJX010013291.1, forward strand.
TTAGTATAAAAATATATTTTATTTAGTATGGTGATTAAATTTACAACTTCTAAAATAGATATAAATATATTTTATTAGCCATAAATGAGACCAGTTTATCACTAAAGTTATTTATGTCCCAACTATTATTATAGAAACTTAAAAATAAAAGTACATAAATTGACTTCTGAATAATTCTTTTAAAGAATAGTAGCTATTGAATTATATTTGTTAAAGCTTTTCTATTTGCTAATGTTCATAATAAAATGTTGGAATAATTACAGAGGAGAAGTAGAATGACATGATAGCAGAAAGACAAATTTCCTGTGGGCATAGCATTTGTTAAGGACTAAATAGAAATGCTAGGAAATTAAAATAATTTTCTGTGATGGAATTGAGTGCCACACTTTGTACTTTGAATTACACTCTACAATCTATAGGAAAATATTAAATTGTTATGCTCAAAGGTGAATCGATTGATTTAATCTTTTTAACAGTACACTTTGCTATGTGCAGGCTGTACTTCTTACCTGTGGATCCCAACTCCATAATGAAAACAGGTACACATGCCATGATCAGTGTGACCACATATGCAGGGAATGAAGTCGAATAAAATAGTAAACTAAAGATAATGTCTTTTATCAAGGAACAGTACAGGGAATTCTGTAAACACCTAGTGTGGACATGGATGTGGGGAGTGGATTTTATATAACAGTCCAGGTAAAAGGAAAAATTCATAAAGAACATCAATAATCTACTGAGAAAAGATACATTCCACAACTAACTGTTGCCTTTCCAAGTTCATTTATCACTAAATAACTCAGCTTTATTTTATTTGGTGGGATACAGTAGTGTCAGAAACAAAATGATTCCACAGAAGATAAAGCAACATCACAGTCCCAAAGTATTTAATATAGTGAAAGAGAATGATTGCTGGTGAGTATTTTTTATTTTCCAGCATTGACACTTGATTATTGAAAATTCCATGTAGTATGACCCAAAGTATACAATCATCATTTTAATTCTCACTATCTTTCATTCTGGTCTCTCAAGGTAATCTTTCTTCTGTTCTTCTGAATCGATCAGATAAGTCAGACCACCCTAGTGAAGTCTAATTAGGGATGCACTTTTATATTCATCTAGGGAAAAATGTGTCCTGAAGTAATGAAGCATTGCAGGAAAATAGAGTTAGCCGTAAGGAATAGTCATGAGACGAGAACAGCATTTCAGAAGTCTGGTTCACAGACTGCACCACGCGTGCTTGTGTCTTCAAGAAATGTGTTCAACTTCTCACACTTAAACTAAATTTCACTCAAAAGTAAAAACATTAAAAGGAAATTTTAGATTTCTGTTATGAGAGAAAAACAGGTGACATTCTTCCTTAAAAAGCCAAGAATATTACTTCTTCAGAAATAAAATTCCTTAAAAAAATTCAAATTTCATTAGATTATATAGCAAATGAAAATAAAGTCATGTTGGAAACTGAAGGCAGCATTCTTAACATATGTATTATCCTATAGTTTTTCTATACAGGGAAAATAAGTTATTGTAGAGATTGGATATTGTCTAAAGTTATATTACAGTTTAAATTGTGTTAACTAGGTCAGACTAGTTTGGGTAATATTTAATGCTCTGAAACACTACTTTATTTACAGCATTTTAACTATGGATAGTAACCCTCAACCCCTACAGGATGCAGATCAAATTATAAATAACCAAGCCCCTGGGCTTCTTATGGAGGTGATTCTCAGCTACAGAGTCTACTTTGGGGTCCACTACTCCCTGTGAAATAACCCCAAGCATCCTATTTGCTCAGAGACCACACTCTCCCTTTCTCTGGACTGCTGTCTTAGATCCCTGCCAATGTTTCCTGGGATCATTTCCTATGTATCCTTCCTGCATGTGAGTCTGTTTCAGTGTATGGTAAAGGTAATGATAATTTCCAGATTCCTTTAGCTTATCTTTTATCAGTGATTTTCATTGTCTTAGTATATGAAGTGAAGCATATTTGTTTTTTTTTCTGTAAATCTGGTTGTTAGAATTCGGTAATACCGATATTGTAAAATTTACAATTATTATTGAACTGTTTATTATGTAACTTTGCTTTTCAATATTTTCTATCTATGTATTTCAGTTAGGTTGTATTTTGTAGTTACAAGTGTTCTATTGTTTCATATTGAGCATTATCCATGAGATACTCATTTCCACCAATAATCAGTTTGGAGTTTGATTAATCTTTTCTCCTATTTATTTCATTACTTTATTTGTTTATGACTTTATCTGTTTTGCTTTGTTTTTTTTTGTCTTGTTTTGTTTTGTTTTCTGAGACAGTCTCTTGCTCTGTAATTCAGACTGGCCTTGAACTCACTATGTAACATAGGCTGCCCCCGGCAATCTTGCCTCAAACTCCCAAGTGCTGGGATTAAGGCATTCCACAATGCCCTGCTTGATTTTATCTTTATTTTTTGTTTTCATTGTGTTTCCATGGGTTTCCTCTGTCACTCTGTTTTCCAATTTCTTTTTGGAATGTTTAATTTATTTGTTTATCTGTTTAAATGTTCCATTTTTAAAAATTTTATTTTAAAGTGGGTAAAATTAAACAACAAAACAGAACAAAACATAACACAAGAAAGCAATGTAAGAGACATAAATTTCAAAGCAAGACAGAGATCTCCACTATCATATTGTCTCTTGTTTTCTTCCAAATTGATGTCCATATATTCACATACAGAGAATTCACATGAAACAACATAGTATATGTTGTATAGCATATACATAGTATTCACATGAAACAACTGATCTGAACAGGATGAGGAAGGCATTTTAGGTCTTCAAGACCAGACAATAGGGAAGCCAACAATGGCTGTCATAGTGTCTCTTATTCTCTTCAAAATAACTACCAATACCTTCATGTATGTTGAACTTAAACAAAACAAAGCAAGTTAAAATCACTCTGAACAAAGAATAATAGTATTGCTGAATTTCACTTCGTGATGCTACGGGATCAGCACTGGGTACCTTACTGTCTCTTTTTCTTCAAAGCAGTTGTTCATTTCATCATGCATTATATAATCAGTTCTCATAAACTGTTCATAGGTTCTACACATGCATGGGACTCTACATGTATTTCTATCCTTTCTATATTAGAGGGAAAAACAAAACATAGAAAAAACAAAACAAATTCCTATAAAAATGTGAAACAAAAAAGTCATATAAAACCACAGTACAAGGTGATCTACAATGGTTACTGTGTTGTCTATTGTTATCTTCAATAGAATTGTCCATGTCATCAGGCATAGTATAATTGAATATAGCAGTACATAACAATATTAATAAAAACAAAACACTGTAGACAATGTAGAACTTCAAAAGCAGATAATCATCAAACCAGAGTGGGTATCTAGCGAATCTTGTGATCATTGGTATAGTCACCTATACTTTCAGACTTGATGCTATCAATCATAACAGATTTGAATAAAATCTGTCAATACAAAACAGCAGTCTAACAAACAAGATTCAATTAAGAGCAGTCATGATAAAACAGTGTAAGTTATACAGGGCTTCAGATTAAGTTAATAAGAAATTAAGGATGATAACCATACTATATCCTGCTACTTACGAGATAGGTGTCTGTGCCCTCAAATTTAGTAAAAGTAAACAAACTGGAACAGAATATAATCCATTTAAAAAGAGTAGTCGAGTAATGTGGGTTTTAAATCCTGATACACTATTAACATTACCCTTTGCCTTCTATTTTTAGATTATTCCTCCCCTTTCACTCCCACAGGGTGCTGTGAATTTTGGGTCCCACCAACCCCCTCAGTTTTTAGACTGAGTGGGGAGCCTGCTATTTACCTAAGTGGTTCTGAACCTTCTCACTCCTGGACTTGATCTAAAGTTGTATTCCTTTACCTATAAAAGGCTCAAGATTTTCCTTCATTATAGCTGAGCAGTTCCCTACTGCACGTAAGTATCCTATCTTGCCAACCTATCTGTACGTACTGGTAAGTTACCTTTATTTCTCCCTGGTTCCCTATCACAGAGAGCATTGTTTTCTCATATTTGATTCTCAGTTCATAAAACCTTTTTCAGATTAATTATATTTCCTTTACAGAGCATCTCAGTGAGCCCTACCTCCTGATCTACTCTGCCTTTGTTTCTTTTTTTCTTTTTTAGTGTATCAAGGTCATCTGTGTTAGAGATTATAGTCGACTGTCTCTGCCTCATTTCTGCTATGCTACTTTTTTGCTAATGGTTGTCTACTTTTCTCCTTTATTCCACTCTCTGCCCCATTCATTGAGGCCTCTCTGCCACTGTTCCTGAAATCCTAGTATTTTTTTCTCTCTCTCTCTAGAATGTCCTTCAGTATTTTTTGTTGGGTTGGATTTGTGGTCACAAATTCTCCAAGTTCCTCTTTGTCATGGAAGCATCTTGTTTCTCCATTAATTTCTAGAGGCAATTTTGCAGGGTACATCAATCTGGCCTGGATATTATTTTCTTGCAGGGCTTGGAATACTTCTCTGCAAGCTCTTCTTGATTTGATGGTCTGTGTTGAGAAGCCTGCCATGATTTTGATGTGTTTTCCTTCATAGGTGATCTGTTTTTGTTCTCTAATGGCTTTTAATATTCTGTTTTTGTATTGAATTTTTTGGATGTTGATTATTATATGTCTGGGTATAGCTCTGTTTTGGTTGTAGGTGGCTGGAGTTCTGTATGCCTCATGCATCTGAATATCTCCTTTTCCTATGGTTGAGAAGTTTTCCTTAATTATTTCTGTGAATAGCCTTTGGAATTCCTTTGTTTTGATTCCTGCTTCTTCACTCACATTTTTTATTCTTAGGGTATAGACCCTCTTGTTGTCTTCTAGCCTTTGTATTGTTACTACCTGTTTCCTTGTTATTTTTAAGAGATCTTTCCTTTCATGAGCACACATTGCAAACCTGTATTCAAGTTTTGATAGTCTATACTTAGTTTCTTTCAAGCAGTTTTTCCAGCTTTCAATTGAGTTTTTAATTTCCTGGTAGTCTCTTTGAATCTACTTCATGTATTCTAGGTTTTCTTTATGTTATTCTTCGAATGTTTCTCTCCTTTTTTTGTGTTTCTCCATTCTTCCATCTGTGTCTTCTTGAGAGGTGTTTCGCATTTCTTTTATGAATCTACTTATACCTTGCTTTACTTGAATTAATATTTCAGTTTTGAGCTCATCTTTGAGGTCCTGAAGATATCTCTTTATGTCCACTGATGCTGTTTGATGTTGCATGTTTCCTGACCTCAATCTCTTTTGTATTTACCTCTCCTGGATCAATATTCTCAGGTTTGGGGGCTGGGGGATTTTTCTTCTTTCTTTCTCTTGTCATGTTTTTGGTTTCTTCCATACAGGTGTCTAGTGTAGTTCCCAACCCCTTTCCTTGTTGATTATGGTTCTTCTGAAGCTTGCTGGCTAGGGATTACTGCCCTCTCCAGTTTGCTGTTGATCATTGAATTTCAAGCCTGGGCAATGTATCCTGGCCCCTCCCTTCTGGGCCAGTCAACCTTCAGGAGCCTTCACTGTGTTAGTGTGGGCTGCGTAGAAAATCAGTTTGGGAAGACTTATTGGATCCAGGCCAGGGACGTGACCCATGCCCATCAGATCCCACCAATCTACTCTGGGAAGGGAGCAACCAACTGAAGTCACTGCCATTCCTAGTTCAGGCCCATCCTGCCTGATTCCAACATGTGGTCCAATTGGTCACCCCTTTCCCCTGGGAGGCTCTTATTCCCAGCACTCATTGTGGGTTAATGCAGGTCCCTGGCCAGCTCCCTTCTTTGTTGGGCTCACCGACCTCTGACTTCAGTGCAGCTGTGGCACCGATTTCGGGCTGCTCTGGTGAGTCATGGCAGAGTAAACTCAGGAAGCTCAGGCCTAAGCACCATGGCCATTAATCTTAGCTTCTGTAGTGTAACCACGGGACTATGTGTTTGACCAGCTCTTTTCCCTTTAGTTTCTTCCTATGTTGAGAGGATCCATCTCCCTCTGTCTGGACCTCTCCAGGATGTTTTATTTGGGCACCTGAGTTGTCTCTCTCAGGGAGGCTCTGTGTCCTGCTGCTTATTGGTCAGCCATCTTTAGCTCCTCCTTAAATGTTTTAAACATAATTATGATTATTACATCCATGTAAGCATGGTTAGCTATGTATCCAAGAATAAAGTAAATACTTTTAAATATCAAATAATTTTGAATATTTAACTTAAAAGTTTTTATTTTTTTTCTAACTAAACAGTTTAAAACTATAATTTAAATATTAATTTTTCAATTTATTATAATTTAGGTAACAATGGGAATCTATAGGATGATTTTTGAGAATTTAAAGAAGCTCATTTTCCAACTGACTATATGTTCTATTTTGAAACTTTTTATTACAGGTATTACTCTGCCCTGTATACTTTTCATTTATTTACAAACTCAATTAGAAAATGTTTTATTTTTTAACTACTATAATTTTTCTCTGTTATTTTTAGGAATACTTCTGACTTTAATAAATAATCTGTATTTTCACTTTTTCAGGCATTTGTAATTTTTAGAGGTTAATATTCCTATGTCGGTCCTCTATACATCTGGGTTTTTCCCAATGATTCCTATAACAAATCATTCTATATAGGTTAGTTATATTACAGTTCTGGAGATCAAAGGTTTCACACATGGTTATGGTACTATATCAAAGTGCTAGCAGAGTCTTACTCCGGGGCAGAAATGCTTACTTCCTACCCAGCAGCACTCCTCACAATCCTTGCCTGATGGCCACTTTTTCAAAGCCAGGAAAAAGCAGTCTCTACATCTGTGTCTCTGCTCTTCTCTGAACATTTGGACCCTCTCAAATAATGTAAAATAATCTCCCTGTCTCAAAACACTTAATTTAATGGTGTCAGCAAGGCTTTTTTTCTATCATAATTGCTTAGCATTTTCTTCCATTTGTCCTATTATCTGACTTGTAGAAGACTCAATGTTGAAATTTGTTTTTGGTTACCTTTATTTTCCAATTATTTTATTAAATATTTTAATGATTATTTTATAATTTACAATATTCCCATTTAATTTCTTTGATGGTCACAAATTTCCTCTCCATTTGACTCTTAAAAATATGTTTGTTATTAAGTGTAATTTATTGTTCTCTGTGTTCTAATAACTCAGCTGTACTTTATATGTTGTATTTTGATTACATTTCATTCATAAATATCCTGTTATAATCTATGAACTCATGCCTTTCTGGGGACAGCAGCTACCCTTTCTGAAAATGTGTACTTGGAAATTTCTAAACATTCAGCCATATGGTGTTATTTCCTGGTAACTTACATATGATTGGATGGGACATAATCCATGGTTGAAGCACTGGGGCCCCAATAAGCAAGTTAAGATACTTCAGGTTCTGCTTCTATGTGTGATGAAACTTGGAAATAGGAATTCTATCCTAACATGTCAAAATCTGAATAAAAAGAACATAAGTTAAAAAATAAAAATAGAGCTTTTGCAAATGGGTAGGAGAATAAGAGTGGAAGCAGGGAGGCACCCGAGGGGCTAAGAATGGAAAAAAAGTTAAAATGTGCTATGTACATTAACCAACTTCCACTGCAAATGTAATTATTATGTACTGTAAACATGTACTAGTAACATTTTCAAAAAAAGAATTATATTTAACTTTCCCTCAGAAATTATGCAGGAATAGGCTAAAAAGCCATATTTAAAATTTTAACAGGAAAAGAAAACACTTAGAATTCTGTAACTTTACTAAACTATCCTTCAATAATGAAAAGGAAATGAAAATTTTCTGAGACAAATAAAACATTGAAGTTATGTGATAGGACTAGAAAAATTATCAAAGGAACATGAAATAGATGAAAAACTGGTATCTACATAATGAGATGAGCACAAAGGAATAAGTAAAGGTGAAATAAAGCTCTATTCATTATTGATATGACATAAGTTTGTTTCTATATACATCCATATATTTGATTATATATGCTTATATATGCTATATACCATCCATATATTTGATTATATATGCTCATATATATCATAATAGAAATGTATAATTATAAACTATATAAGTAAAAATGGCAACAATAATAATACAAAGTACAAGAGAGTACAATTTAAACTATTTTGTTATACCCAGTACTCATAATATCTATGAATTGGTATAGTGTCATTGAAAATCAACTTGAATTATAAATGCATGTTGTAAATTCTATGTTTGCCATTAAAACAGATACAAACAAAAAGCAGAGCAGAAAATAAAGAAAAGAAAATTAAACAAATAAAAATACTGTGGCAAACCACAAAAGATAGACAAAGAGTAGAAGACAATATAGGATGAAAGATCAAGGGAAACAATCATGAAATAACAACAAATATTGTAATATTTAATGTGAGTATATCAACAATCAGTCTGAATGACAATGCACTAAGTGCATCAACTAAAAGAGACACTGTTATAGTAGATCAAAATATAAAATCTGTGTTTATATGTTGTTTATAAAAATGCACATTAAAAATCCATACATATTAAAAATAAATTGATGAAATATAATAAACCATGCTAATGATTATCAAAATAAAATGGAAATAGCTATATTAATTTCAGATAAAATCAACTTCAAAACAAGGATGTCTAATGGGTAAGGAGAAATTTAACTCAATGATAAAAGGTTTAACTTTCCAAGAAGATGGAAGACTCCTTAACAGGAATGAACTTAATTACAGGGCAACAAAATAGATAAGGCAAAACATAAAAGATAAAAAACCTTGCGAAGTGAAATAGATGAATAAGCTATTATAGATTTCTCTATTCCTTTATGAGAAATGGGTAGGTCCAGAAAACACGGTGGAAAATAACTAGGTCATCAATCAACTTAACAATGCCAAGAGTCAATTGGATCTAGTGAACTTACACTACTCTTTCTAACAACAGAATGTGTATTCTTTCCAGGCTCACATGGAACATTCAGGAAGATAGACCATGCCCTGTACCATAAAGCATACCATACAAATTTATAAGAATAGAAAACATAGTATTTAATCTTAACCTGCGATGCAAATCAGTAATAGAAAGATAGCTAGAAAATCCCAGAATGCATGAAGAATAAGCAGCACATTTCTAAGTAAAATAAAAGATGTCAGAGGATATTGAAAAAATAATTTGGAAAAACTGAAAATGAAAGCAAAATTTAAGAAAATTTATGGAATACAATAAAAGCAAGGTTTAGAAGGTATTCCACAACTTTGAATGCATGCATTAGGAAAAAAAGACCTAAAATAAATTGAAATTCCACCTAGGAAACTAAAACAAAAAAATAAGTTTAAACCAGGGAGGGAGGAAGAAGTAATAGAAGTTAGAGTAGAAGTCAATGGAACTGAAAATAGGAAATCAATAGAGAAAATCTATGAAACCAAAAGCTAGTTATTTGAAAGATCAATAAAATCAATAGGCTTCTAGCCAGGTGCTTGACAAAGAGAGGATGGTAAGAGGAGAGAGAGAGAGAGAGAGAGAGAGAGAGAGAGAGAGAGAGAGAGGAATTTTAAAACATTAGGCTGGGTTGATTACACCTGTAAGGTCAGGATTCTTAAAGGGTATAACAGTAGGTTCCAAATTGAGCCCACCCTGGGCAATTTCATGACTTAATGACACTTGTTCAAAACAAACAAAATAAAACAAATGGCTGGGATTGTATCTCATGCAAAGCCCTGGGTTCAGAAAGTCAAGATGGCGCATTACAGATTCTGTGAATATTAAAAGGATAGTAAAAGAGCATGCTGAACCACTCCATGCACACAAATGTGATTACTGAGAGTGAACTGATTTCTTCAGATACACAGTCTACTAAATAAGAAACTGTATGATCTAGCAATTCCTGTTCTAAGAGGAAATTCTTTTGGTTTTACCTGGTAAAATTAGCTAAGCAGTTTCCTGGCAAACTTATCTAAGCAGTTTCCTTACGTTTTCTTAAGTTGTAGTCCAAGTTCCCTAAGTGTAGGAAGAGGACAGCTTCAGTCTGTACCTTTTTTCTTCACTCCAGCGGGTTTTTTGGTTCTTCTGGCGTTATTCATCCCAAACCTCCTGTGGCTGCTGATTCCTATCCTAATAGGGCCAAGATAATCTAAAGTAATGCAAAAGAGGGGAAGGAGAAAAAAATTGCCCACTATCTTATTCTTCAGCTGCACTTTCAGTCACCATCTTGGCCTTTCTGTAGCTGTTCCTCTGGTCAGTCTCACAGGCTCCAAAGAGTTCACAAGTAGTCCTCAGTCTTCCCAAGAAAATTGCATGTTTCTTTTTTGTTTTAAGTTTCTAAAATCTATGATTCCCTTCTTCCTGCAGCTTCTAGATACCATGGCATTGTGGTTTGTGTCTAGATGTTCCCCTATAGGCACGTGCAGTCATAAGTGAAGCTTTTTCAGAAGAGGTTGAATCTAGAGTGTGTGCTTGACGCATGGTGCAATGCTAGGATTAAGGGTGGTGATTACTAAATCAGTCCACTGATTGTTTTGTTGCTGCCCCCATCCAGGCAAACTGGATACAAGATAAGGGATGAAAAGAGGATTGTCTTGCCCTTTGATTCTTTTGGTATCTTCTGCCTGCCATGAACTATTTCTCCTCTGCCACCTGCCTTGAAGTCAGTCAGAAGTATACTGACCTCTATACACTGTGAGCTAAATAATCCTTTTCCCCTTTGACTTTGGGTATCTGGTATTTTGTCTCAGCAATGAAAGAAAAGTAACTAAAAATAATAGGTAATGCTATTAAATCTCCAACCTAAGAAGAAAATGAAACCTATTTGCAGAATGGAGTTTATGTTAGCTTCAGACAGTGGGTCATTATTAGTTTAATTCTATCATGGTGTCCTGTATCACACATCCCAGTTTTCTCAGTCTGTTTTCTGCTGCTGTAACAGAATACTAAAGACTGTGAAATTTATAAAGAAAAGATGTTTACTTCTCACAATTCAAGAAGCTAGGAAGTCTAAGATTGAAAGGTCACATCTAGTGTGATAAGGGCCTTCTTGTAACATGGAAGAGAATGTGGGTGAGGCGAAGGAAAAGAATGTGCACAGGAGAGACATTTTGCTTTTATTGCTCCCTCAAGGTGGTAGATTAATGAATAGTTAATTTGTAACACCCAGCTGAACCAAGTCAGTGTGCTCCAGGTTATGGAATGCCTCCCTGAAGATTGTTGCCAACAGTGTAAATGGAGAATTGGAGGGGAAGATGGTGCTGTTTGCTGTTTAGTCTCCTGCAGAAGCTTGTCACTCTGGTTTTCCTGATGTGAACTCAACTCCTCTCTGCATCAGAGGAGCTTGTCTCCTCACTATCACTGAGGATGGCTCTGGTTTTCTTTGGAGGAGCTCAGTCCTTACCTTGAGTGTCACTTCCTGGCTCCAGTGCAGACCCCTCAGCCTGTTGGCACAGCTCCTTCACCAAGGTGGCACAGACTTTCTAGCTTCCACCACTGACCTTTGGACCTTCTCAGTGCAGATCTTTGGTACAGACTTTCATGAGACATTGCCGTGGGCTCTAGGCCTCCAGTTAGACTCGTGGAGGACATTACTGTGGGATCCAGACCTTGAGCTGGATTCCCTGACTCTCTAGTATATGGACAGATCTTCCACAGTCTTTTGAATTTGACTTTTTGGATGGATATTATAAAATAATGCTATAAATAATGTATGCTGTATTAAATCTTTTCCTTTGTAAACTCTGACTACAGCATTCAATAACTAAATCATTCTGGCAATGACAGCATTAATCCATTTTCAAGTGTGAAGCCCTCATGACAACATCATATCTTAAAGATTTCCTCTTCCAATAGCATCAAAGCAATAATTAAATTTCAACGTGAGTTTTGGAGGAGTCATTTAAATAACAGCATGGACCTCGCTTGGAGCCAGACCTATTAGCTTTGTGACACAATGTGCCTAGTAGCTGTAAAGGGAAATATGCTGCTAGAATTCTAGGAACTCTTATAATTTTCTAACAAATACCATGATACTATTTCCTCTTTCCCATGTTCAGTGTGAATGCAAGGACCAGAAAAATTTCATCCATTTTGCAATCAGGAAGGGAAAACCAAAGGCACAACAGTATCAAATCTTGATATTACTGACCTCTTAAACCAGGTCTACTTCACCTCACCTCTGGATCTCTTTTGACGTAACAAATTTTGTTTTGCTCATGTGAATTGTAGGCTTTTATTATCTGAAATCTGAAAACAGCAGCTTCCTGTTTTATATAAATAGCTTTCTAAGAGAAAGGAACCAATATTTAAGAAATATGTCTGATTTGCAATGTAATTTTACTGAGGACTCTACATAAATCCTTGTAGTTAACACTTACAGAAAGCCCCTATGAAGTTAAACAATTCCCAGCTTTTCAGTTAGAAAAATGAAACTAAGGAAAGGGAAACAACCTTCCTGCAAGCTCAAATTTAGATGTAGGTCACCTTTTCTATCATTATATTACCTACCCAATCTATATTCATGTATAACAACTAAGTGAATCTCTACAAGAGATCAATATATTTACAATGACATTTAACTTCCTTCATTTTCCTAAGGAGATTTGTTTTTGTTTAGGTCATTCACTTTTGGCATTTATGGCCCTAAAAATCTTTTCATTCTTGAGGATTCGAGACATGAGTCAAACCCCTTGAGTTGGTACAGTCTTAAATACTTGCCAGCAGATAACTGTATTAAAATTTAGCCCAAAGAGAGTGGACCACCAGCAAGACAATTGGTGATGGTTCTGAAAAGAGAGGTTAAAATGTCCAAAGACAAACTGTCCCCTGAGCTATTCAAAGACAGGCCCCAGGGATAATATTAGTCTTCTTAACAGCTGTGAAGGAATTAAAATTGAAACACAGGCCAGTGACCTCATACCAGGGAAGTGAGATAGAACATGCAACCAAAGAAATTTATGCAACAAAAAAAAGATGCTGCCATGCTTTTGTTTCAAATCCTTTCTTTGTATGGAAGGGAAGCAGGCTTTGCTGTGGGAGCTGACAAGGGGCAGCGGCAGATCTGAAGACAAAGTCATCCTACAGCAAAAGCGTTAACCAAAGCGCTCACAGTGTTATGTGGCTTTGAACTACAGGGAGTAATGAGTTTGTGGCTGGATTTGTTTTGAACAAGAAGGACACTTAAAGAGATGGGAAATAGGCTTTGTTTAGAGCGTTTCAGCTTTGTGCCTAGATCAAATCAAGTAATTATTCTTTATAAAATACTGTAATCTATTTTTAATAAGCTCCAGAATATTCTTATTTTGTGCAGAGGTTATTCTTGTTTATTGCTGCTTTAAACAATGAAGGATACAAACATGACCACAAAAGACCTTAATAATTAACTCACAGAGAATCATGAAGTTTTACCTCTGGTAAGGACCACAGAGATCAGAGAGTTCAAGTTCAATGCTATAGAGATGAATAAACTTAGATCTGTAAAGGTTAAGTGACTTTGTCCAAAGTCACAGTGTTCACACAGTGTAGTGTGAACTACACTGGGATTAGAAGCAAAAACTCTTTAACATGTTTCACTGCAATTCTATCACTCTATGAAGCTTATATAGGAAAAAATGCAAACAAGCATACTAAAAGGCCCAGTCCTGAAAGAGAACCCTAAGTTCATTTTGCATGTTCTTTCGTGTTACAAAAACTCACAGACTTTTCTCATGTTTTAAATTTTGCAGTGGTCAGCATTATACACACACACACACACACACAAACACAGAGATACATGCATAAATCTCTGTCATTTCTAAAAGGCATGCGAAGATCTTTTTGGTGAGTTTAAACATACAGTGGTATGGAATATAAAGAAAGAATATTTAGGTAGATTTATTTACTCAGGATTTTGTTCTATTAAAATACTTGGATTCTCTTTAGAGATTACAAACCCTATAGATTTGTATACATTATAAATAACATATACATATTTTAATACTTCCATTAAGGGAGAGTAGTAAATCATAACTGCTTCAAAACTGGACTTTAGTATCTATGCCAAACAAATACCCATATTATTTTGCTATATCTGAAATTGCCCTTTACTGTTTTCTTTCCTGCCATAGTCATGTAAAACATAAGCTTGAAAATATTTTTAAAAGTCATTGAATAAATATATCTAGAAAACATTTTCTTCATTGCCTTGATATTATAATCTTTATTTTCAATCTGAACAAAGATGCCTTTAGACTTTGCTCAAAGGAAACTTCTGTTTTCTTTGAGCAAAGGTTATGAGGTGGAAACTGACTACACACTTACTCCAGGTGGAATTTTAGACAAAAAACAAAATTTGCTGAGCCAGTTAAGGTGTGCTTGAGGACTGCCCATCCTACTCTTCTTATTGGCATATACTGACTATTCTTCTTAATAAGAATAATAATAAGAACTAGCATTTATGGTTGTGTTACACATTAAAAAGAACTTTCCATGTGTTTTCTCATTTGGCTTTCACTACAGTTTCATGAAATACTATTTTCATGTTCAGATTAAGGAAGTATAAGTATCTCATAATTTGTTATTGCATATATGAGTAGTTTATAAAAATTATTATTTATTATTTATAAACTAGTTGTTCTTATTGCTTTTAGAATAATTCCAAATAGAATTTATTGGATCCTTCTATGTGTATTAATAAAAAATAATCTGTCTCAAATATTTTTTTATTTTTCATATGATCAGGCAGTAAATACAAATCATTTTGTCCAAACTCACCCAGCTGGTAAGTGGAACTGTATTTGAAATCAGCTTGAGTACATAGCCATTCCTTAAAATTCAAGAACAGGAAACAGTGAAAACAACCAAAAACTATAGTTATCACTAATATAGTTGTTATTGATCACAGATTCTACCCCAGGGGTTCCCTTCTGGCAATGAAGTTGGTAGGTTAAATAATCTCTCCTTTTTGATTGTGTCAAGATGGAAGGAGGGATGAAAAATTTCCAAAATAAAAATGTCACTGAAATTGAATGTTAAAATAATTTTTCTTTGATGATCCAATGTTCATGGACATGCTGTGTGTTAGATGCTGTGCATTATCTTTCCTGAGCTGCCTTCAAGATCCCTCTGTCCCTGTAGAAGCTGTCCTGAGTGAGCTGCCCTCGATGTTTCCTTAACACTTCTCCTTGTGCACAGGAGAACTTTTGGGGCATTTTCTCTCTCCAGGTCCCTTGTTCTGTCATACATATCCCTCTCTGAGAGGCCACCTGGCCAGTAGCCCTCTCAGAGTTCTGGCAATTTTTCCTTCTTCACTTCCTCATATATAGAAAAAGGGCTTCTATTTGCTGTGCACCTAGAAACACTACACAATTCCTTTTTGGGTTTCCTAAAGTCTGTCCTTTGTACACCTCCTCCTGGTGGAATTTAAGACACAGACAAAGTTTACTGAGCCAGTTGAGCAATGATCGGTGCTGCCCACCAAACTCTTCTCACTGGCAAGTACTGATTGACAAAGGAAAAGGATTTGTTACTGCCAATAAGAGCAGCAAGAACTAGTATTTATGGGTGTGTTATACATTAAGAAGAACTTCCCATATGTTTTGTCATTTGCTATTTACAACAGTTCTCTGAGGGAAATGCTAAAACTCCTCTTAGCTCTCCTATCCTTCAGGTCACAGATCATCAAAGTAACTCATCTTCTGCAGAAACTATAGGCTTTACACTATGACATGAAAGTCACTGAATCAAGATGTAACTTGTTGATAATTTAGGCCTGTTTGACTTCTGAGCAGGACAAATGTAATCATATGTGACAGAAAAGTGGCTCACGTTCAGCTTTCCAAATAGATTGTAATTAAGTACTTGCAGCTTTAGTTACTGTGTGGGGTACTCTGCATTACTGCATTTAATTTAAGTCTGTCAAATTTCTCTAACAAAATAAGCAGTATTTTTCCAACAGGTAGTCACTTACTCTACAACCATTTATGTCAACATTCACATTGTCTATCACCTCAAAAAATATTTAATAGTTACCAAAAGTGTCACAGATCACGTATTCTCTTTCTTACTCTGTGTTTTAGTTTCTCAACCTTGGTTCTACCTCTTTTAGTCTAGTCAATGACTATTTACTTTTATTTGAAGTAGAAATTATACATATCAGGGGTTGAAGTTTTAGCTTGGTGACATAAGAGCCTACCTGGCAAGCACAAGGTAGTGAATTTAATCTTCAGTACAAAAAAAAAAAACTTACATGTACCACATGACATAATCAGACAGCCATTTTTTAGATAATAGTTAGCTGCTGAAATCACAGGAAGTTTTCCTTAGATACTATGTTATGATATTTAATACATAAATAATGGTTTCATTTTGTTTTTTAACATTTCTGCTATCTTTAACAAAGGATGTGTCCTATCTTTTTAATCATCCAGGATAAAAAGACACAAGTCATGTTAGTGCACAGAATGCTGAATGGTATTTCTAAGTAACAAGTTAAAAAAATGAGTCAAAGTGGGCTATTTGAATGTGATTCTCTTTAAGGATAAGTGTAGAGGTATGGAATCTGTCTGCTTTGATAGGAACCACTAAGATAAATAACATTGCCAATAGAACAGAATAAGACAGATAGAAAAGAATAGAATATATTCTACATCATTTGTCTGAAATGAGTACTTTAAAATTGAATTTGGCAATTAGTAAAAATATGGAAGACCCATGCAAGAATATTTTGTGGACATATACTGTTTTTAAAGACATATACTATTGGGTCCTGACCTAGATCCCCAATCTCCCAAATGAGTATACAGCAAAGGCTTAAATAAGATGAGACAAGTGGTATGATTTTAAGGCTCCAACAGTGTCAAAACACTTTGGCTGAGTTTGAAACTCTAAGGGCTAAGACAAGGATTCTCTGGACCACCCATATTTATTAAGTCCAAAATAAAGGGCAAAGAAAATGAGGAAAGCATGGGAAATGAGCAAGGTCTTGGAGTCATTTCAAAGACTTCTCTAAGTAGTAAATTATGCCAATTTAGACGTTTCTCCAGCATGACATTTATGGTAGGAGTGCAACTGCAAGAGTGAAATTCCTTCAGCTGTGGTCTCTATTTACTTAATTAGTGTTGGATCCAAGGTGTCTTTAACTGCGGCCTTATCTTGTCCTTTGAGGCATCTCTGGCCTCACAGGCCACTACAGGCCTCAGTCAGGACGAGTGATTCATAGAGGTTCACTTACTATGAATCAGCCCCAGTTGCCAGACAAGGGGCTGAAGCCTAGGATGAACTCACAGATAAACATAGAAAGCCAATTAGTAAAATTTAAATCCTGCTCAGAGCTGCTTTGTAGTGGTCTCCAACAATATACTGCTTTTAAACTTAAGAATAACTAATCTCTAGAACTTCATCATACATTGTAGTAAACTGCATCAGATTTAAAGTTAGTTGGTTATCAATCACTGATCAATTTAGTGTTTTTATATAGCATATCCAGGTAGTTATTTCAGTGGCTGATACATTGTCTACTTGAGAAACTTAGAAGATTAAACCAAGTGACTCAACAGGAGGTGAGGGTTTTCATTTTGTAAACATGTTGAGCCTGTGCAACAGGAGGACATGGAGGTTATGTGAGTGTTACATCCACCCTAGCATAGGTAGCTGTTACACAATATAAGAGAGTAGAAGAAGCTTGCTCTGCTACCTTTTTTTGCTCTTGTTACTTTTGCTGTCCGCTGCCACCTTGAACAGGTGCCCTTGTGCCATGCTATCCTGTCTTGGAACCAGCTGATTATAGATTGAAACTTGCAAAAGCTGTAAGGTAAATAAACCTTTCCTTCCTTAATTTTGTCT
Source organism: Dolichotis patagonum (assembly GCA_004027295.1). NCBI lineage: Eukaryota > Metazoa > Chordata > Mammalia > Rodentia > Caviidae > Dolichotis > Dolichotis patagonum. Next base: position 34,975 of record PVJX010013291.1, read on the forward strand.
CAGCAAAATACTCAAAAAATTTTCTAAATTTTATGGAGAAAAGGTAAAACATAATTTCATAACAAGATGATAGGAAAATAACAATAGCAAATATATTGCATATTATTACCTTTAAAGTAGTTACTTGGAGTACAAGATATGGGCATAGAACCAGCGATATAGCTCAGCAGCACAGCACCTACCTAGCAAAGATGAGATTGTGGGTTTAATTCCTGGTACAAAAAAAAAAAAAGTGTGGCATAAATAATTCCCCAATCTATATGAACACAAATCTTCCTCTACTATGAACTAAGAGACACTATCAGTATAATTAACTTGCATTTTCCCCCTCTTTTCTCTTCCTTCTTATCTCCTTGTCCCATCATAATTCCTTTTTCCTTTTTAACCATTTCTTCACATTTCATATTTTAGATCTTATTTACTATTTCAGTGTCTCACACTAGTGTGACAATCCAATGTTTACATATGTGAGTCTGATTTATTTCACTTAAGAGTATAGTCTCAAATTGCATCCACTTACCTAAAAAGACTCATTTATCCTTCATTATGGCTGACTAATACTATATTGTATAAAACCACCACATCTTTTTTTATCTGTTCCTTAGTTGATGGCCATTCCAGTTGTTTTCATGATTTAGATATATCACTGTGGTATGATGTTTTTTATTCTTCTGGGAAGACAGCCAGAAGGGAAGTACCTAAGTCAAATGAGACCCCTAACCTAGATTTTTTGTGGGAATCTCCATATTGATTTCTACAGTGGTTGCACCAATCTTCACTCACACCCACAGTAGGGAAGAGTTCCTTTTCCTCCACAGCCCTGTGAGTATTTTTTATGCTTGGTTTATTGACAGTAATCATTCTTTCTGGGGTGAGATGGAATAATAGTGTTGTTTTAATTTGCATCTCTAGAATGACTAGTGATGTTAAACATTTCTTTATCTATTTAGTTGCCATTTCTATTTCTTCATCTGGGAAGTATATTCATCTTAGATGCTCATTTTTATATTGGGCCTTTGAATTTGAGGGCTCTAATGTTTTTGAATTCTTTATAAGTTGTAGATAGATAGAAGTACTTTGTCTGAGGGGCAATTGACTAAATTTTTTCCCAATCCTTAGGATGTATTTTTACTCTTTTGATGATGTCTTTTGATGCATGAAAGCTTTTTAATAACAGGAGGCTCCAGTTACTGATTCTTTGAAATATTTCCTGTACAGTTTGACTTTCGTTCATGAACTCTGTCTTCACTTATGTCCCCAGCAGATTTAGTGTTTCTGTTTTAATATTTAGGTATTTGGCAGGGTATGGTGGTGCACATCTGTAATTCCAGCACTCAAGAGGCTGAGGCAGGAGGCTCACTGCAAGTTCAAGGCTACAAAATGAGCTCAAAGCCAATCTGAACTGTATACTGAGACTTTGTCTCAAAAAGACAAAAAAAAATTGATCTCTGATTCATTTTGACTTTAGTTTAGTGCATAGTTATAGATGATAGACATAGGCCTAGTTTTAGTGTTTGCCACGTAAAAAGAGAACCAGTTTCTTCTGGCACCATTTATTACAGAGGCTATCTTTCTTACAGTGAGCATGTTTGGCCACTTGTTCAAAGATGATTTCAAATCAGGGATTGTAATGCCTCCTGCCTTGCCTTTGCTACCCAGAATTGCTTTTGTTTTTCTAGGTATCTTCTCTTTGCAAAGGAACTTTAGGAATGATTTGTCTAGCTCTGTGAGCATAGACCAAGAATCAAAAGTCAAAATATGTGTGCTTCACTCACCAGTCAAACTGAAATAAATTAAAAACTAAAATTAAGCAAAACACTAATACATGTTAGGAAAATCAGAAGGGTTGTAGTTAGGGGTTGTGCAGAGAACAATTAAAGTCAGGACATGGAATTTAAAATATTATTTTATGATACTTCATACTGAAGATTAAGCAACACATATCTTCCCCTCTGGAGCCAGGAAGCAATGCTCGATGTGAGGACCAGAAGTTCTCCAGGAGAACCAATGGCTCAAACAGCAACATGTAGGAGAACCCACAATGCCTCCATGTCTCAACACCTCTTTTCTTCTTCTTCATGTCTTTATTTATGCTGGCAACTTTCTTCAGGTGGAGCATCTATGCTTAGCACCATGGTGATTTAATCCTGCTGGTGTTAAGTTGAGCAGCAGTTTTTAATCTATAACAAGAAGTAAGCATTAAAAAATCACATTTTGAGCAATAATAAATGAATACCTAAATCAGAGTATCAATCCTTTCTTGACTACTAAAAATGAACAGGGCATAGGACTATATTGTATAAAGACAGAGTGAATTATTATATTTCTTTTCCAGATGAAGACACAGAGACTGAGAGCAAGTGACTAATATTTAAACTCAACTCTGTTTAGTGCCAAAGTTTATAAATCTAACTATCTTAGTGTATGTGGGATACCTGTTCATTCATTATACAGGTACCTACTGGGTAATTAAGAAGTTTAAGGCATCATTTGAGTGCTGGTGATACAGAAGGGAATAGAGCATGATTCCTCCTCTGCTTCAGGTAATGATCTAGTTCTGGGACAACTATAATAATATACATATAAAAGCAAAATTAGAATTTGTAACAATACGAATAGCAAAGCAGATTGGTAGGGACTATATAGTTATGGAGGTTAATATTAATCAACAAATAATATCTTTCTAAACCATTTAAAACACTTCAAAAATTTTTATGCTGTCAGGATTTAGAAATTACTTTTTGGAGGTTACTAAGTTGATCAAAATTCACAAGGGCTTGGCTTCCTGACATGTATGGTCATAGGTTCTTAATCCTGTAAGAGACTTATGATATTAACCTAGACATATAGAGTGCTAAAAAGAAAAAAAAAACCAGGAAGTTACACTAATTGCCTTTATTTTGATATGTCCTTTTAAGAAAAAGCATGGTTAATTTAGAAATTAAGAACCATAATTTTTGTAGACAGGGAGAGAGATAGATAAATGCATAGATTTTTATTTACTATTATGGATGCATTAGTTATTTTTGATGGGAAAAGAATGAAAATTACAGATCACTTTCAACAAGCTTAAGTACAAGAGTGGATCTAGTGAGAGTAGACTAAATCCACCCAATACAACTGAAAGGTGAAGACCAATATATCATTGGCTGTATTTTTATTCCTCCTTTTACTATTGCTTTGATTCAGCCTCAACAAAGCTCTGTATTTTGATGTTTCATTACATTTTCAAAAGATCAACTCTGAAAGGCCATGCTTGGATCTGGTATCTGGGACTCTGGCTCAGCTATAGTAGTTATGGAATAGAGAGCTGAGTGTGTATGTAGATGCATATCCATCAGGGAATGGTAGGTCTCTATTTCCTGTTTTTACTCACCAATGTCTCTATGTGTCTAGAAGTATGTCAGGCACATTATGGGAAGTGCATATGCTTTATATAAATGATTTTTCAGGTGTGGACATAGCTGAACTTTATTACAGTTTGTATGAGTGCTGACACATAGGAAAGATAGCATTTTCCTTTCCAAAGCTTTCCTGAATTAGGCAATCTTAGGAAAATTCTATGAAAATAAGCAGAGATCTCCTTTTTAGTGGTCTGCAACTCATCTATAAAAGAACTTATGTATTCAACACTTCCTAAAAATATTTGAAGTTCTGACATTTTCTGTTTATAAGATGATTTTATTAATGAATTCATTAAGCTAAAATGTTGAATTCTCACTATGCATTTTAGGTATAAAATAAATTACTAGTACATCAGGTTTGTTGAAAGTATATAGAACAGCAGTGAACAAGGCCAGGCCACCTAAGCCCACCCCTTCTGCACACCCATCATCCCACCATCTGCCACAGAACCCAGGACCAGCAGCAGTGTGCAAGGCTGGCCCCTGAGCCCACCTCTTCAATGCTCCCACTGTCCCGCCATCCACTGCAGGATGCAGGACCTCCAGAAGGACACAGGAACTCCATCCTGTGGATGGTTGGGCCAGGCCAAACATCCTTTTCTGTGCTCCTGCCATCCTGCTGCTTCCCTCTAGGACCCCCACCTTCTGGACCTAGTATTGCTATTGATCTTCGTCTCCTGCTCCTCTCCCCAGAACATTGGACTGCAGTGTATTAACCATGCTGTGTTGATGTGAAACTCAGTAATCCCTCATCAAAACAGAAGACCTCAGTAGGCTTCCATCAGTGTGGTGAGTTTTGCCCCCAAAATACAAATTCAGTTTGCCACATTCAGTGGGTAAATAGGAGCAATATCCAAGCCCCCTCCAGAAGCAGAAACTTGGCAAGTTTGGCAAGAGTGTGGGAGAGTGAGTCCTTCCTCCACACAGACAACATCAGGTAGGTTGATGAGGGTGCAAATAAGGCCTCTCCAAACCTGGAGAAAATTAGAAGGGCTTATGAGACACCCAGTGAAACAGAAGGGCCCCAGCTGAGACAAATACTATAGACAGGAAGATATAGTGACTTGAACAACCTGAAGATATAGTAACAGCAGGAACTAAGGGTTTTATTTATATCAGTATTCCTAGGTTTGTCAGCCTAGGAAGAATATAGAACTCACCCAACAGGGCTAGCAGGAGCAACTCAGATGATTGGCCCACCTCTTCATTGTGGCACCCAATAGTTGGAAAAACAATCACACAGTAGGACCCAAGGATACACACTACTGATAGGTGAGACTAGTGGGATTGAGAGACCAAATATTAGCCCAAAAGGTGAAAATGACAAAATGAAAAAGCACAATCCAATCTCAAATGTAGTCCATCAGGGACAAGTAAAGGAGATATTGAAATAGAAGACTTTAACAGTCACACACCACAAGTCTCTGAAAAGCTAGCAAGCGAAATAAAAATACAAATCCATGAAGCTATAGAGGAAATCAAATTAGAAATAATCTCCCATGTAAAGACAGAAATAACAACCTTAGTAAAGGAGTTGTTAAATCCAGCTGGAGAAAATATAGATTTAAAAAAAGTACAAGAGCATGGGAAGCTGATTGAAATCTTGAATGAACAATATAGAAAACAAGCGGAACCTGTGATACAAACTCAAAGAGACATCCAAGAAACAAAAAATTCTACTGAAAGCTGTCTACTGTTTAAATGAAGCTGAGGATAGAATTTTGGACTTTGGTGACAGTGTTGCAATTAGTGATCTTGAAAGGATAGAACTTTTAAAAATAACAAAGCAGCATGCAATGACAATCCAGCAGCTTCAAGATGATGCCAAGAAAACAGCATAATACTAATAGGCATCAGTGAAGATGCAGAAGTCAACACAAATGACATAGGTAAACTATTCACAGGAGTAATAACAGAAAATTTCTCAAACATAGGGAAAAAATCTGATATACAGATAATTGAGGCATGTAGAATTACAGTCACAGCCAACATAAATCTACACACAGACATATAATAATTAAGATCCAAGACATACAACATAAGAACAAGATACTAAAAACTGTTAGAGAAAAGACACAGCTATCAAGGAAAACCCATTAGATCATGGCAGACTTTTCAGTACAAACCTTCAAGTCAAGATGAAATTGGAATAAGGTGTTTCTAGCCCTGAAACAAAACAACTTTCAACCCAGATTGATATACCCAGGAAAACTGTCTTTCAAATTTAATGGAGAAACAAGATACTTCCATGACAAAGAAGAACTAAAGAAATTTATGTCCACCAGAACAACCCTAGAAAAAGACATAGTAAATAGAGATAAAAATGAACATGATCTCCAGAACAACAACAGAAAGAAACCGTCAGATAGGACAATCAATTAAACAAGTGGGAAAAGCAAAAACAAACAACCAGAACATAACATGGCAAAGTTGAGCCAGTACATACCAGTTATATACGTAAAGATAAAAGGGCTCAATTCACCTATTAAAAGAAATAGATTAACAGAATGGATCAAGAAACAGGACTCCACAATACTCTGTATACAAGAAACACATTTGACTCAAAAGGAAACTCATAGATTAAAAGTCAAAGGATGGAAAACAGTATTCCATGCAACAGGAACCCAGAAAAAAGCAGGGGTAACTATTCTATTTGCAGACACTGTGAACTTCAAACCTAAAATGATTAAAAGAGATAAATAAGGTCACTACATACTTGTTAGTGGAAAAATTGAAGAGGAAGAACTAATAATTATGTATGCACCAAACACAGGAGCACCCAACTATATAAGACAAATATTGATGGACATGAAAAACCAAATACACAAGAATGCAATTATAACAGGGAACCTTAATACCCCCTTGACAGAAAGAGATTGATTAACTAGACAAAAAGTCAGCAAAGAAATAATAAAACTGAATCATATTTGTGAGCAAATGGACTTAGTAGATGTTTACAGAGTATTCTACCCAACCACATCAGAATGTACATTCTTAGCTACACGTGGGACATTCTCCAAAAGAGACCATATAATAACACATAAAATATTCTTAACTAAATGCAAAGGGACTGAAATTATCCCATGCATATTATCTGACCCTCATGCACAAAAATTGGAAATTAATGGCAAGAGGAATTTCAAAACCTGCATAAATACATGGAAATTAAATAACAACCTTCTGAACAACCAGTGGGTTACAGATGAAATTAAAGAAGAAATAAAACAATACTTACAACTCAATGAAAATACAGAAACAACATACCATAAGCTGTGGGATGCAATGAAATCAGTTATAAGAGGAAAATATATGACTATAAACTGTGATATCAAGAAAACAGAATGAGCACAAAAAACAACTTTATGCTACATCTCAAGCTTCTAGAAAAAGAAGAGCAACTAAAACCCAAAGCTCATAGAAGACAGGAATTTGTAAAGATTAGAGCAGAAATTAATGCAATTGGAACTAAAAAAACAATACAAAGAATTAATGAATTAAAAAGCTGTGGTTTTAGAGAATAAACAAAATTGATAAATCTCTGTGTAACCTTATCAAGGAAAAGAAAGAAATAACCCAAATTCACACAATAAGGACTGAAAAGAAGGAAATTACCACAGATCCCATGGAAATTCAAAAGATGTTTAATAGCTATTTTGAAAACCTCTACTCCCATAGGATGGAAAACAGAGGCAATGGACAGATTTCTAGAAACATATAAACTAACAAAGCTCAACCAAGAAGATATAGCAATTTTTAATAACACAATATTAACTATTGCAATTGAAAATGTAATAAAAAACTTACCAACAAAGAAAAGCCCATATCCTGATGGAATCACAAATAAATTTCAATTCAGAGAAGATTTGATGTCAAGGCTCCTTAAACTGTTCAATGAAATTGAAAGGGAAAAAATTCTCCCTAAATCATTTCTGGAGACAAGTATTACTTTCATACCAAAACCAGAAATACACCCAAGCAAAAGGGAGAACTATAGGCCAATCTCACTAATGAACATTGATGCAAAGATTTTCAATAATATACTCGCAAATAGAATTCAACAAATCATCAAGAAGATTATACATCATGACCAAATGGGATTCATTCCAGGAATGCAGGGATGGTTCAACATATACAAATCAATGAACATAATACACCACATCAACAGAGCCAAAAACAAAAACCATATGATCATCTCAATAGATGCAGAAAAAGCTTTCCACACAGTTCAACACATGTTCATGATAAAAACTCTTCAGAAACTCAGAATACATGATATGTACCTCAGTCTCATGAAGGCTATCTATGACAAACCAGCAGCCAACATTATACTAAATGGACAAAAACTGAAAGCTTTCACTCTGAAATCAGGAACAAGACAAGCATGTGCAGTATCACTACTCCTATTCAATATAGTTCTGTAAATATTAGCCAGAACAATCAGGCATGAGAGAGAAATAAAAGGAATAAAGGTAAGAAAGGAAGAAGTTAAACTATCACTTTTTACAGATGACATGATACTCTATATAGAAGACCCAAAAACTCCATTAAAAACTGCTAGAAGTAATAAATGAATTTAGCAGTATAGCTGGATACAAAGACAACATTCAAATCTCAATAGCATTCCTGTACACAAACAAAAAACTCACTGAAAGAGAAATTATGGAAATATTGCCCTTCACAATACCATCTAAAAAGATGAAATACTTAGGAATCAACCTAACCAAGAACGTAAAAGACCTATATACTGAAAATTATACTACTCTAAAAAAGGATATTGAAGAGGATATTAGAAAATGGAAGGATATTCCTTGCTCTAGGCTAGGAAGAACCAACATTGTGAAAATGGCCATACTACCAAAACTGTTATGCAGAATTAATGCAAGCCCATGCAAAATACCATTAACGTACCTCACAGATCTAGAGAAAACACTCCTAAAATTCATTTGGAAACAGAAGAAATCTAGAATAGCAAAAGCAATTCTGGGCAACAAAGGCAAGACTGGAGGCATCTCAATTCTTGACTTTATACTACAAAGCTACTGTGATAAAATTCAGCATGGTACTACAAAGAAATAGACCTGAGGATCAATGGAACCAATTAGAGGATGCAAACACAACTACAAAGGCACTCAGCCAGTGACCTGATATTTGACAATGGATCGGAACATGTTCACTGGAAAAAGGATAGCTCTTTAATAAATGGTTGTGGCAAAACTGGCTTTCCATATGCCAAAGACTGAAACTAGACCCATGATTATCACCATGCACTAAACTAAAAATCAATATAGATCAAAGATATAAATATTATAACAGAAACACTAAATCTACTGGAAGACAAGGCAGGTAGATGTCTTGGAGATATAAAGGTAGGCAGATAATTCATGAACAAAAAGCAAACTGCACAGGAAACACTTCAAATCATCAACAACTGGAACTTTATATTATTAAAATGTTTTTGCACTTCAAAAGAAGTCACCAACAGAATGAAAAGCAAACCCACAGAATGGGAAAAAGTTTTAACTAGCAACCCCTCAGGCAAAGTACTTATGTCCAAAACATATAAAGAATTGAAAAACATCAGGCCTCCTAAATTCAAAAACCCTCTCCAAAAATGGGCATCTGAGATGGACACACATTTCTCAGATGAAGATATACAAATGGCAAATAAATACATGAAGAAATGTTCACCATACTGGTCATTCAAGAAATGCAAATTAAACAACATTGAGATTTCATCTCACTCTGGAAAGAATAGCTGCCATCAAGAAAGCAACTGATAACAAATGTTGGCGAAGCTGCAGGGTAAAAGGAAAACTGCTCCACTGTTGGTGGAGTGTAGACTGGTGTAGCCTCTATCGAAATCAGTATGAAGATTCCTAACAAGACTAGGATTGGAAGTTCCAATCAATACAGCTATTCGCTTCCTGTGTATTTTCCCAGGAAAACTGAAAATGTCATATCACAGTGATATATGTGCAGTCATGTTTATAGCAGCACAATTTGTAACAGCTAAATATTGGAAACAACCAAAATGCCCATCAACCACAGAATGGATGAAAAAGATGTGGTATTTTTATTCAGTGGAATATTACTTACCTCTAAAAAAGATGATCTTGAGGCCTTTATAGGTAAATGCAGGTAGCTGGAGACTATCCTCAAATGTGAAATAATATCATATCAATAAATATCATATTGTCTCTTTGGTGTAAAAAGTAATAAAAACTATAGAGGTAATAAGTTCCGAAATGTATAGTGAATATTGTAAAAAAGAAAGAGAAGTAAATTGCTCTAAGGGATATAACTGAATGTATGTTTAAGTGTGTAAAATAGATAACCATATTACTAAATTTTTGTTGGATCATTGAACAGAACGGTTTGCACTCTCATTGATTGTGCCTTTTCTGTGCTTTTATTTTGTGACTTGAACAACTATTTCTAAGATGACAATATGTAATTTATTCAACTAGTGATTTCTTAGCATTAATTTTTTGAAATTCTGTATTATTTCTACTATTATTTCTGTTTTGCTTTTTTTCCTTTAAATAAAAAAAACATAAAAAAGAAAGTGTATAGAAAAATATGCTTAAACATAAACACAATCACACATGGTTTGGTGTTTTACACTCCTTTTGGTGATAAGCCTTAAAATTTTAATTCTATAAATGCATGAAAGAAGCAATATGTTATAATACTTAATTCAATATCCCAGAAGCTTTAGAAGAAATGTCATTACTAATCAAGGCCAGGACACTTACATTTACTAACATAACTGAAAAAGATTATGTGTATCAGATTTATTTGTGGAACTTTTTAAATATGTTTAATAATTATTTTGATATTTTCTTTCTAAATCAAAACTTTACTTACGAAGAACTTAACAGCTAGAGAAGCTGACTTCCCAACTGAAAATAAATACACAACTATGGAACTAAAGTTCAAAATTTTTGTCTAACTCTGAAGCTCATGCTCTTCCATGTTGACTCCAGTTCAATTTTAAATGGACATTGTTATTTTGATTTATAAAATGAATACCAAATCATTATCACAAAATCAACTGGCTAATGTTTGAAAAAAGAGAATTCAAAAATTGAAACTAGATTATCTATTTGAAAAAGAAATTCTGACACACTAGAAATCATATCAATCCCGCAGGTTAGTAACTGTTGAGAACCCAACAGAACTACTTTAAAAAAAAAATTTATTTAGAAAGAAAAAAAAGACCAAACAAAACAGAAAAAAAGCAACAATACAGAATTCCAAAAGAAAAAAAGAAAAGAACAACAACAACAAAAAAAAAAAAACACTAAGAAATCACTAGTTGATAAATTACATACTGTCATCTTGGAAATAGTTGTCCAAGTTACAAAATTAAAGCATACAAAGTAAACATTCAAACAGTGAGACTATTAACAGTTCTGCTCAACAATCTAACAAAAACAGTAGTATGGTCTTCTATCTTCCACACTTAAACATACATACAGTTATATCCTTTAGAGCACTTTCTTTTGCTCTCTCTCTTACAGTAGCAATTATGCATTTTGGGTTTTATTACTCCTACAGTTCTTATTACTTTGTTTTATTTTAAAGAGAATAAAACAAAAGAGGGCAGAACAAAGCAGATCAGAACAGAACAACCTAAGCAAAACAACACTTTACAACAAGACAACCGGACATTAACAGTAGCTGTCAAAATATCTCTTTCTCTGCTATAGTTGAGCAAAGTTTCAGATACCATAATATCAAACATAACACAATAGTATAAAACCGTTCAAGAGAATGAAAGAATTACAGGACATTCTGAGCCAAATAACTATGATCAATGGCTACTATAATATCTCATTTTGAATAAAAACATTTGTTTATATACTCACATATATTAAAATCCCAGTAAGACACAACATGATAGAACCGATGGTAATAGCAGAGTAGAAGCATGGTAGGACTTCTAAGCAAGATGATATTAAATCAGCAATGGCTGCCATAATGTTTTGTTTTCTTCAAAACTGCTGTTCATACCATCACACATAATAAAGTCAAACAAAACAGATTAAAACCATTCCAACTGATGAATGAAAACATTGAAAGGCTTCAAAGCAATGAAATGGGGAATCATGATTACTATAAAATCTTATATACTCTTACCAACTCTCATACTAGGGAGACTATATGTTATTTACACATGTGTTTGGTATATTTCACTTATGAGTATCATCTCGTCGTGTCCATTTATTTATAAATATCTCAATGTGATCATTCTTTATAGCTGAGTAGTACTCCATTGTATAAAAATACCACAACTTTGTAATCCGTTCCTCAGTTGATGGGCACTTAGGTTGTTTCCAAGATCTGGCTATTACAAATTGTGCTGCTATAAACATGGTTGCACATATATCACGGTGGTATGATGTTTTCAGTTCTTCTGGGAATATGCCGAGAAGCGGAATAGCTGAGTCAAATGGGACTTCCAAGCCCAAATTTTGAGGAATCTCCAGACTGACCTCCACAGTGGCTGCACCAGTCTACACTCCCACAAACAGTGCAGAAGAGTTCCTTTTTCCCCACAGCCTCTCCTGCACTTGTTGTTGGTAGTTTTTTTTTTTTCTATCCTGGCCATTCTTTCTGGGGTGAGATGGAATCTCAGTATAGTTTTAATTTGTATTTCTCTAATGACTAATGATGATGAACATTTTTTATGTATTTATTTGCCATTCATATTTCTTCATCTGAGAACTGTGTGTTCATTTCAGATGCCGTTTTTTGGATTGGGTCTTTGAATTTCAAGGGTCTGATTTTTTTTTTTAATTCTTTATAAGTTCAAGACAGAAGTCCTTTGTCTGAGGGACAGTCCATTAAGATTTTTTCCCAATTTGTGGGTTTTCTTTTCACTCTGCTGGAAGTCTCTTTTGACATGCAGAAACTCTTTAATAAGATATGATCCCAGTTATTGATTCTGGGAAGTATTTCCCATGCAGTTTGATTCTTGTTCATGAATTCTCTAACAACCCATATGTCTTCAAGATTTTTATGTACTTTGTTCTCCAACAGATTTAGGGTTTCTGTTTTAATGTTTAGATCTTTGATCCATTTAGATTTTAGTTTAGTACATGGTGATAGGCATTTTTCTCTTCTGCATATGGATAGCCA
>PVJX010013292.1:0-33634 GCA_004027295.1 Dolichotis patagonum
GTCTACTTTACATGCTTTAACTTTGTAATTTGAACAACTATTTCCAAGAAGTCAGTATGTAATTAGTCAAGTAATAATTTCTTAGGTTTTATTGTTGTACTTTTCCTTTTTTCCTTGGAATACTGTATGGTTGCTACCCTTTATTCTGTTTTATTTTGTTTTGTTTTTTCCTCTTTAAATAAAATTATTTTTAAAAAAAGATTTAAAGTTTTAGTAAATGAAAGCTTTAAAAATCAACTATGTGTAAAAATTTTCCTTTAAAATGTTTATATTTCTTCATTTTAACTAGTACTTTGCCTTTTATCTTAAAAGTTGGCATCTTAGGGAATGCAAGCTGCTATAATAAAATGCTTTAGACTAGGTAATTTATAAACAACAAAAATGTATTGCTTGCAATTCTAGAGGCTGGAAAGGCCAAGATTAAGGTACCAACAGATTCTCCATCTGGCAAGGGCTTGTTCCTCCTAGATAGGCCCTTCTATGTGCCCCTGTGTGATGGGAAAGCAACAGGCCTCCCAGGTGCCCCTCTATTTTCTTTTCTTTCTTTCTTTCTTTCTTTTTTTTTTTTTTTTTGAGACAGGATCTTGTTATTTAGTTCAGGCTGGCCTTGAACTCATGGTAATCAGTTCAATTTACCTTTAATGAAAACTATTCAGATGCTGTACTTTGTACAAATAGCCATTTATACACTTACATAAAGATCACTACCAATAGCACACAAATTAGGTGAAATTTTGACCAAGTTAAATAATTTGTGATGCTTCTAAAATAAAACCAAGAAAAATTAATTTTAAGGAAAACTGTATAATAACTTATTAGTGAAATTTCTCTCTTTAGCACTTGCATTATTTTTAAGTTTTTTATTTTGATTAGTACCTATGTATAGTACATAATAGTTACATTCATCATGGGAAGATGGTACCTGTACATAACACGTCTCTTCTTTCTTTCCTCTACTTTTTTTTTCTTTGAGAGAGGGACTCACTATGTAGCTCAGGTTAACCTCAAACTCATGGCAATCCTCCTGCTCGGCTTCCCAAAAGCTGGGATTATAGGCATGCCCCATGGCACCCAGCCATGACATATTTTAATTCTATTTTCATCTCCTTCTTTTCCTCTCCCTCCGAATACCTTCCATCTCTCTTTTCCTTTTGCAAAAGATCTATCTCCCTGTTTCCTATTATCTAACTCTAATTTTGCTCTTTAAGTTATTTATATTTGGGGTTTGTCATATAAGAGAAACTATGTGATTTTAAACTGTATGTCTGATTTATTTTACTTAACATTTTTGTCTAAAGGTGCATTCATTTTCCTACAAATGACTCAAGTTTACCCTTGTTTATACAGAGTAGTACTCCATTGTGTGTCATTACCACCTTTTCCTTATCCACGCATCTGCTGATGGACATATAGGCCATCTCCAGGATTTAGATATTATGCGTTTGCTGCTACAACCATGAGTATGCATGTATCATGGTAATACAATGTCTTTAACTTGTTCAGGAAAATACCTAGAAGGGGACAACTGGATCGAATGAAATTTCTAGATTTATTTGGGGCAGGGGGACATCTGCATACTGATTTCCACAGTAGTTATGTTCCCACCCAGTATAGAAGGGTTGCTTTTTCCCCTAAGCCTCACCACCATTTGTTATTTGGTTTCCTGACGATGGCCAGTCTTTATGAGTAAGACAGAATCTCACTGCTCTTTTAATTTGCATTTCTCTAACAGTCAGCCATGTTGCACATTTTTTCATGTTTTTATTGGCCATTTGTACTTCTTTGGAGTAGTGTCTGTTCACTTTTGTTGCCCAGTTTTGGGGGGGATTTTTTGTTTGTTTTTGTTTTGTTTTGTTTTTTGTCCTTGTTTGTTTGTTTGGTACCGAGGATCAAACTCACGATCTCGCACTTGCCAGGCCGGCGCTTAAACCACTAAGCTAAATCCCTGGCTGTTGCCCCACTTTTGAGTGAGTCCTTTATATTGGGAGGTGTAGGTTCTTGTATTTGGGGGTTATTTTACTTAGTTTTGTTTTGTTTTATTTTTTATATATTCTAGCTATTAGTCCTTCATCAGAGGGGTAGTTGGCAAAAATGTTCCCCTTTCTGTAGGTTGTCTCTTCACTCTTTTGGTTGTTTCCTTTGCTATTCAGAGCTTTTTAATGTGATATCATCTCATTTGTTGGTTCTTGATGTTTCAAGTATACAGAAACCTAGCATGTTGGCCTCTTGCCAAAGCACAACAACTATGCAGGCAGCTGCATGGGCTCTGGGTAGTGGAGGCGAAGCACCATCCAGAGACAGTGCCAGCTACGAGAGGAGGCTACTCAGTCCAACTCCCAGCTCACCTGCCAAGGAAATGCAGAGCAACCCCAGCAGCCCCAGGAGAACCTGCCTCCCTGACCCAGGAGCACGCTTTTTCAGAGAAACCCAAACCCTGCCAACAGAGGGAGCTCTTGCTCCACAGCCGCAGCACCGCAACCAAAGCCAGCCAGTGACTGAACCAGCTGCGGAAGGGCAGGAGCACAGTGCGGGTTACTCAGGGTCTCAGCCAGGGGAAAAGGGAGACGGGGACCAGAAGGCTAGGACCTGAGGAACACCTGTCTTCCTTGACAAGAAGAGTGGAGTCAGAGATAGAATGGCAGGAAGACAAGAAAAACCCCCAAAAATGACTTTTTTTAAAAAAGGGGAGGTTCGGGCGGCTCAGCGGCAGTGCCTGCCTCGCAAGCGCCGCATGGCCAGCGCTGGGAGTTATGCCAGCATGAGGACCCAGCCCTGAGCTTGCAGAGCTGAGAGGGCAATAGGGAGCATTGTCAGGCAGACTTGTAGCAGGCACAGCAAGGCCGGACAACAGGTGCCATGGATTCCAGAACCAGGACACCTTGCCCCAGGGTGCCCAGGAGAAGGAGAGCCGTGAAGCTGAGAGCCAAAGCAAGAGGAAGAGCGAGCCAGGAGAACAGATGGGTGAGAGCTCCGGACAGAGAGTGCAGGACACTCAAACGTGTGAAGGTAACGGAGAGCCTGGCGCGTTCCAGAAACTGAGACCGGAAAGTGCAGGATGGCGGGAGAACAGTATCAACACGGGCGACCCGGGAGGAAGACTGAAGCCGTAGGAACGGGGCCCCAGGGTAGCTCACAAAAATACCCCCCCCAAAATAACAGTAAGTACCTAAATACGAGTGTAAGCCTCCCAGATCACTTATATTTGAAATAAACAACTGTACTGAATAAAAGCCACCACCTTGCAAGGGGTAGGATGGGAGTAATCGCAGTGGCTAAATCAGTGACCCACAGACATAGGGTTGTCTGTTTGTTTGTTTGTTTTTCCCTTTTTTCCAGTACTGAGGATTGAACTCAGGTTCTTCACAATGAGCTACTTACCCAGTCACTAAGCTTTCCTGGGTTGAGCTCAAATTTCAGTCCTCCTGCTGCGGCCTCCCAGGAGTCTGAGATTACACATGTGTGCCACTTTTACCCACTTTTACCTAGCTAGAAACACAGACTCCCGACAACAAAGCACCTGCTAGGGCATCACGGTGCCAGGATACAGAGAGGACTGTCCGTCCTGGCCAGCACTAGGTGAAGTCCAGCCCCTCTCTGGGAAGTAAGCAGAGGGGGAAGCCCAGGCCCAGAGGAGTTGTTACCCTGAAGGGGACGGGGGTTGGGGTATGCATGAGGGGAAACTGTGGGCCCCAAGCTCCCTTCATCCCCTCTCATGCCTGGGTGGGTCCTGATGGCAGCAGCTGTCACCTTGACCACCTTGGCTTGCAGGAATCACACACTCAGTCCCTTAGACTCCTCAAGTTACGTTCCTGTCATCTCACTCTCTCTCCTCCTTGCATATTTAAGTTACTAGCAACACATGGCAGTGGTGTTATTTTCTTGTCATTCTCAACTGATTTGTGAACTCATCAGAGGCAAGGACTGGGCTTTGTTTAACTTTATACAAACTTACTCATCTGCAGTGGTAAGGGTGGGTGGATGGTGGATGGTGGATGGATGGATGAACTGGTGAAATCAGCTTGGCCTAATGGGAGCTGAACACAACCATCACTTCTGAGCAGGTCCAGTTCAGTTCCACAGATATCACAAAAGTAAAGAATGACTGACAAGAGGAAACCAGGTATAACCAAGGCTTGAACTGCCCCTGACTTGTGCTTGCATGACCTTTACATCCCAAGTAGGAATCTCTCAGATTCACCACCATAGTCAAATAAAAACCACATGTGGCCTGCGTGCCGTAGGAGGAAGGGGTTAGGGTCCTGGAGCCACATTCCCGGTTCCCACCCCCAGGCCCTTCTTGCGACGAAGTCTACATTGTGAAGTGGGGTTTCAGCTTGTGATGCCCTTGCCCCAGCTTCCCAGAGTGCTCAGATTACAGACATGCAGTGCCGTGCTCAGCTTTTGTTTCTTAAAAAACAATTTGTTACTTAAGAAAATTGCTTTTCCAAAAAATGCTAACCTTACCTTACATAACACGAGGGGACATTTGAGTGTATGTGTGTGTGTGTGTCTTTTCGAGACAGGGTCTCTATGCAGTTCAGGCTGGCCTTGAGCTCACTGTGTAGCCCAGGCTGGGCTCAAACGCGCATCGATCCTCCTACCTCAGCCTTCCAAATTCTGGGATTACAGGTATGTACCACCATGCCTGGCTATGAAGGGAAATATTTTAAGCACTAAAAATATAATAGAAGTTCAACTATAGGCTGCACCAGCCAGGGGAGAACCAGCAAGGAAGCCACGCTGCCCTTGCCCCACCCCCCACCAGCTGGCACATGGGCTGGAAGACAGCACCCCCCACTCCCACACCTACACCCCCACACCACACCACCCCCACCGTAAGCAATCAGTTGGTTCGGAGAAACATGGGCTGAGATGATAACAACTGAAGTAAAGAAACAACCTAAGGCTCGTATTGACTTTGCTAACCTGAAGCTGGTAGTCTGAGTAACTATTTAGAGGATAACAATGTACAGTGTAGTCACTATGCTGGATTTCCTACTGTTTTATTTTCAAAATGCAATATTGTGTTCTCACTGTTTTGTTTCATTTTAGTTCTATTCTACTCCCTTTAAAATTAAAAGATTTTGGGGCCAGAGATTTAGCTCAGTGGCCTAAGTGCCTGCCTGGCAAGCATAAAGCCATGAGTTCAATCCCCAGTACTCTCCCAAAAAGAAATCTAAAAACTTTTTTAAAAGTTCAACTCTAGGGCTGGGGATTTAGCTCAGTGGCATAAGTGCTCGTGAGTTTGATTCCCGGTACCAAAAAAAAGGTTCAACTCTAGGCCCAACTCCACTGTTTTTGCCTGTGGGACCTGGATCCCAGGGAAAAGAAAACAGTCCTAGTCATGGAGCCCCTGCTAACGGCAAGCACTACACTACCTGCCCAGCCCTTCACAATCAGGAGCATTATCCCTTTACAAGGGTGCAAATCAAGGCTTAGCCAAGGGCCCTAACCTGTTCTAGATCTCCCAGGTACTGGCAAGCAGGAATCAAGCCTGACTATGGAACGTGCTGGGTAAAGTTCCTTTACCTGTGTATTCATTTCTGCAATTTTAAAATGGGAACAAGTGCCGGGCGTGGTGGGCGCACTCCTATAATCCCAGCACTCAGGAGGCTGAGGTAAGTGGATCATTGCAAGTTTGAGACCAGCGTGGGCTATAAAGTAAGCCCAACACCAGCCTGAACTGCATAGCGAGACCTTGTCTCAAAAAACCAAGTAAAATAAAATAAAATAAAATGGGAACAAGACAAGGGCTATTGCAAAAACCAAATGAAATAACATGAGAAAAATATACCATAAATAATATACCACAATCCACTGTGCCCAGCAGCCCTGCCCCCTCCGGTGCTCTCTCAGGGAGGTAGGTGTTGATGGTGACTTTGCCAAATGGACCCAAGGCCCTGGCTCCCGCCCTTCCTGGCTCAACTGGCCAATTTACAACAGGATTTATAGCTCTGTTCCTGGAACATCCCAGATTGCAAGAACCATGTCCAGCCCAAGCCAGCTGTCCTGAGGCCTCCCAGCCATCTTGCAGGATGAGCTAGCTCCTGCAGCAGAGGACGCCAAAGCCACCACTGGCCCTGGTCTGAAGATGCCTGGAAACTCACCAGATGCGTCCCAGAGGAGAAACATTGCTGGGAATCTCTCCACTCAGCAGACGTTATTCATGCCAGAGGTATAGCAGCCACGGTGACGGACAGGGTCATCTACCACAGGCACCCCTGCCTCAGCCTCCAGGGGACGGCAAGTCCAAGTCTGCGTCATCTCTCCCAGCCCTTCGTCCCAGGCACACAGAATACTCCCTTCCGGAAGTGACTGTGGTTTCTTCTTTCTGGTGCAGTTTGCATCAAGTAAGCAAGCCAAGTGGCACAGGCAGGTGGGCTGGCCTTCTCAGAGGGGGTGGGAAGGAGCCAAGAAGCCTGGAATAGGCCAGGCTCTCAGGGGCTGAGCTGAGCCTTCTCTGCCATCTCTGAAAAAGAGCATGGGTTGTGCTGTCCCAGAGACCCTCAGCAAGGAGGAGGGCGCTGAACAGGGAGTCAAGAGTGCTGGGCTCAAGTCATGGTATCATTACTCGCTGCTATTTGACCCTGACCTCACCTGTAGGTGTGGAGCTAGATCGCTGAGATCCATTATGATGCTCGCATTCTGTGATGTCCCACATCCAGCCGACAGTCCCTCAGAGTCTCACACAGTCCCTAATGCACACCTCCCACACTCGAAGTCGTGAGAAACAAAATAATGGAGCAAGCAGCAGATCCACTGTCCCCTCCTTGAGGAGCTGTCACTGCTGTTATCTTGGGCTCCCAATGTCCCCCCTTTGACTGAATGCTCCTTGGACTCCCCTAGAAGCAAAGCCCTACATGCGAAGGGGGTCTCATGCTCCACTCTGGCCGTCAGCCAGAGGCACCACACGGACCCGGAAGCAGGCCATGAAAATGATAGCAGTGATAATAAAAGTTGCTACACTCCCAGTCACCAGTTTCTTGGGTCACAAGTGAACAAAATGAATGCCACCATTTGTCAGAACTTGGCCACCAACAGATGTCTTGGGCCCCTTGTCTGAGCATGTGAGCTAGTGGCAAGCATGGGACCCTTGGGTCCCCTCAGTAGCAGGGAACAAGAGACTGGGCCAGTCTCTCTCTGGTCCTCCATGGTGCTGGGTCAGGGAACGCCAGACAGAGAGTGAGCCCTGCACAGACAGGAAAGCTCTGCCACCGGGGCCAAGTCCTTATCAGCAGGCCTTGTTTACCAGCAATAAAATGAGGATGAAAATAATAATCAGATTCTGGGTGTAAGTGACAAAATACCTATATAGTCCATAGACGTGCTGTACAGACAGAAAAAGGACCACCTAAATGAACTAGGCAATTATGGGAAAACAAAGAGGGGTAGAGTTTTAACAGTGGTATAATGTTCAGGAATTTCACGAGCTGAGTGACACCACTTTGATAGCTTGACATTAGCTGCAGTGAAGGTACACTTAGAAATAGTCAAATGCTACAAATCAGGGCTTTTTTTTTTTTTTCAGAGAGCCAACTGTTAAAGTTTGCCAGCACACTACAGTGTACAGTAAGAGTAATATAACAGAAGTCAACATGCTTATGCTTCAAACACACCAGGACCTGAAAGTCCAAATCAGTGTCAGCTACTTCAAGACAGTAAGTTTAGAACATTGTATTGTTTCCTAACATAACTTTTTTTTCATTTTCACATTTATTGAGACCTACCATATGACCAGCACTAAAGATTCAAAAGAAAAAATTTGTCCATAATTGCCCCAGGGTGGAGAAGTAAGAAAGCATGCACTGAGGAGCACTTCAGGAATGTAGAAAGGGTGCCCTTTACTCAAATTATGGGGATTCAAGCCACAAGCAGAGACATCAGGCAGGGGGAGCTGCACGTGCTAAGGTTCAGGAACTGCCACGTGAAGCCACCAAGCACACCTGGAAGTAGGCCACAAAAGTAATAGTTGCAATAATAAAAGTTATTATGCTCCCAATCACCAGTTTATCAAGTCACAAGGGAACAAAACAAATGCCAACTAAAGCAATAAATTTTAAAGATGTCTCTCAAGAAATAACCTGGGAAATTTTTAGAGTTGTTCCAATTATAGGCACTATCCTTTCTGGCCAAAGATGCATCCTTCATCTTGTCCCCTTCAGTGGAATTCACCAACAAATTTCTCTTAGATGTTTCCAAAACCCAAATCCACACTCAGGAAAAGAAACAGTTCCTCAAGCTAAGAAGAACTTCCAAAGACATCTGACAGAAGCACCACCCCAGAAGTATCTCAGACCAAATGCCCAAGGTGACTATGTCAGGCTGCAGCAAGCACTTGGATGGACGAGCCACTTAGATTTCCATCTCATTATTTGATAATGCACAGGGAAAAAACAGGCCACAGGTTTTTTTTCTTTTTAAGACCAGAATTTGAAAATATATCCAAAACACCCAGACAGGAAAAAAGGAGGTTACCTGCAAAGGAACAAAAGTCAAGGTGACCTCAAACTCTGCAACAGAAATACCAGTAAACAGTGGAACCAAGTTATGAACCTATGCCAGGCAAGCCACTGTCCACCAGTAGAGGCAGCAGAATTCATTCTTACACACCTGGGTTCAGAAAACATATTGCCCACATACCTTCCCTGAAAACAAAATATTTGGACCTACAAATTATCTGGAAAGAAATCAAAATACAAAAACAGAGAAGATCCAGGTGGTAGCTCACATCTGTAATCCCAGAACTTGTGAAACAAAGTTGTTTGAGGTGCCAGAGATACAGTTCAGCGCCTAAGTGCTTGCCTGGCAAGTGAAAGTCGTGAGCTCTATCCCTGGTACCAAAAAAAGAAAAAAAAAGTTAGTTTGTGGCCAGCCTGGGCTACATAGCAAAAATCTGTCTCAAAAACCAAAGTAGGGGGTAAGCAGAGAGGGGGGAGGTGGGGATGAGGTACCACACAGGATTAAGTAAACCAGCGAAGCAATGAAAACTAAAATATGAGTGATTGTTGTAACTTTGGTTTAAAAATCAGTTAACCAATTACACTGAACTCTACAACAGACAAAACAAATCTGTGGTGAAACAAAGGAAACTATGTGTTTCTGTCAGTGCAGGGACTAAACAAGAAGTATTAAAAGGAAACTTTTTTAAATGATGGAAACACTACGTATCAATTCAAAACGTAAAATAAATAGCATCTAGAAGAAAAAACTTTAAAAATAAAACAAAGACTGTATCTCTCTAACGGTTTGTGTTTCAGAGCTGTGGGAATTTGCCAACACTCATGGAACTGTACCCTGAAGATTATTACTTTTCAGCCGGGCACCATGGCACACACCTGTATCCCAGCATTCAGGCGACCAAGGCAGGAAGGTGACAAGTTCAGGCACAGTCTTGGCTATATGAGCCCAAGATCAGCCTGGACAATCCAACGAGGCTCTGTCAAACAAACGAACAGAATCACTGAATTTCACTGTGTATAATTATACCTAACTTTCTTTTAAAAATTGTTCTTATCAACAGTACTTTAAATTAAACTAACAGTATTTTTAAAAATAACAGCCAGGCATGGTGGCACACGCCTGTAATCTCAGCCCTTGGGAAGCTGTGGCAGGAGGACTACCTCAAGTTGGAGACCAACTTGGGTTACACAGTGAGTTCAAGGCTGGTCTGAACTACATGGCGAAACCCTGTCTCAAGAAACAAAATAAAACAATGTAAATAAATACTTGACTAGTCAAAATGCTACAAAATGGTTATGTTTACCTGAACCATTCAACATTTGAACAAGATCAGAAAATGTGATTAGGTTCTTGCCAGGAGTGAAATCTAATGAACAGAATCTCAACACTGTGATTCAAGGTTGGAAATTGTTTGTAGTGGATGATCTGCTACAAGTGGTTTTGAAATAAACTTAATAATGAAATACAGGCAAAACATTCTATATGCATCAATAGTAATACTCAAAAATACATATATCATATATCATGATATGCCACTATCTGAACTAAGAAGGAATTATATTCCACTTAACATAATTCATAACAGACATAAGTCTGTTAAATATAATACGATTTTTTCATTCAAATCATTGGAATCTAAAAGATTTATGGAGAAGTGACAGATGTGGCATTGTAATTTTTAGAACAACACTCAAGAGATTTTTTTCCTTCAAAATTTCATGTTTTGACAACAAAAATACCCACCAAGAATGAAAAAAAAAACCAAACAATTTGGCCACTATTTGCTCTTTTTTTTTTTTTTTTTTTTGTACCAGGGATGGAACTCACAACCTCACATTTAGGTCATTGAACTAAATCCCCAGCCCCTATCTGCTCATTTTTTGAAAGCTTTGTTATGAACTATCAAGCAATTTATTGTCATAATTGAAGTAAATATTATTTTTGTTGTAGAGTTTTATTTTTTATCTTAGTTCATATAGGAATCTATTTGTTACTTTTTAGATTTTATAAACAAAAAACAACTGATGTTGAAAATGCTGTTTACTCAGGGCCAGGGGTTTAGCTCAGTGACATTAAGTGCCAGCCTGGCAAGTACTATGTCCCCAGTACAAAAAAAAAAAAAAGCTGTTTACTATAAATGCTAAATAAATACTAATAATTTAATACTTTATTTTATTGATATTTTCCTGGTAGTTAAGAATGCATAGAAGCTTCTTCTTTTTCACTTTTTCACTTCTTTTTCACTTTTCCACTTTCCAAAAGGAAAGGCCAGTCATGGAGGAGGTGGCCTGTAACAGAGATTCAGTCATTTCAGTCCCCAGCTGAGCCCGGCTCCCCAGTGGGACCCAGGAGGCATCAGATATGTGAGTGGTCATTCTGGATGTTCCGACCCCGCTGAACTCTCAGGTAACCCCCTAGCCAACAGCCTGTGGTACGGAAGAATTATTTCGCTGGGTGCAGTCACTCATAGAAATGTAAGCAATAAATTGCTCGTTGTCTTAAGTCATTACATTTTGAAGTGACTGTTACATAACAATAAACAACAAAACCGTGGGAGAAGGGATCTTAGGCTGCATCGCACAATGTAAATTTCAGTTTTACTCCATGCCCTGATTTTGAAATGATCTCTCTGCCTCTTGCCCTCCTTCTAGTCTCTCCCTCCATCTCTCTCTCTGTCTGTCTGTCTGTCTCTCTGTTAGGAATCAAACCCAAGGCCTTGTGCATGCTACACAAGTGCTCTACCACTGAGCTACACTCCTAGTCCACTGCTCGTCCCTCTGTACTTACATTCAGAAGCCACTGGGGTTAGAAATTTATAAGCTCAAATGTATCGACTGATACTGACCTTTATATTCCAATTGTAACATTAAGATCTCCACCTAGATATAGTTCTGGCATAAAAGGTGGCACTGTGATGATCCATAATCCCTTGGTCCAATATCTTGACTCCTGCTAGAATATTTTCCATCAATTTTCAGCCATATCTAAGAAATTTCTTTTTTTCCCCCTGTTGTTTTTTGTTTGTTTGTTTGTTTGTTTGTTTTTGGTACTGAAGATCAAATTCACGAACTTGCACTTGCCAGGCAGGTGCTTACACCACTGAGCTAAACCTCTGGCCCTCTTTTTCTTTTTTTTAGACAGAGTCTCACTGTGCAGTTCAGGCTGGTCTTGAACTCATTTTGTAGCCGTGGCTGGCCTCAAACTTGCAGGGGTCCTCCTGCCTCACAGCCTCCCAAGTGCTAGAATTACAGGCATGCACCACCATGCTCAGGCAAAATTTCCTTTATCTTTTTCTGTAAAGTCTGTCATTTTTGAGAAGTGGAATGTAATTCCTTCTGCACAATTCTTCCAGCAGATATAATATGGACCACTATTAAAGTCATTCTTCCCTACTAATGATTTTAACAAAATTTTAATGTTTCTAGGCCACGTATGGCAGCGCATGCCTGCAATCTCAGCACTCAGGAAGCTGAGGCTGCAGGATCACTTAACCCAAGGCCAGCCTCGGCTACAAAGTGAGTTCAAGTCCAGCCTGAGCTACACAGAGAAACCCTGTCTCAATAATACAAAAAAAAAAAATTTAGTGTCCCCAGACTTAATTATAATTAATACATTACAATAAATACATTTGTCAGGCACAGTGGTACATATCTATAATCCCAGCACTTGGGAGGCAGGAGGATCACCGTGAGTTGGAGGCAGCCTGGGCTACATAGTAAGTTCAAGGCCAGTCTGAACTATATAGCAAGGCCCTGGCTCAAAAATCCAAAACAAATAAATAAGTAAATTTGGACTTTCAATTCACAGTCTCTGTTGTGGTCTCCATGACCTTCCTTTGAAAGCTCATTACAATTTAGAAATGAAAATGTGTAATATCTTTGAAAACCAGTGCTGATGAACAGTGCTGTCCTACTCTAAGATTTAACAGACACAAGACTAGGCAGCACAGGGCCTGCAGGGAAGCCTGGGAAGTGCTGGGTCATAAGTTCCATCTCCAATACCAAAAACATAAAAATAAAAATGAACACAAAGACCGTAAACATTAAGACTGCATCACAAAACCAGAAATACGTGGCATGCTCATTCCTCTTGGAATAGAGCATTTCTTTCCTCCCCTGGCTTCCCTACCAAACCAGTTAAAAAGCTGGGAAACTTGCCACTACTTCATAGATGCTGCTTACTCCGTCTACCCATTAATTCATTAGCAGACTGGAATTGCTAAAAAACAATAGGAGTTTATGGGATGACCCAAATTGTAGTCTCCGACATGTAAGTAAATATTTTTAATATAATAAATTCATACAATTAGAATAGAAATATTCCTATAAAACAAATATAGGTGATACATTATGTTACTTGTCATGAAACCTTACTCACGCTGGAGTATGTCTCTTAATCTATGCACATGATATAATATATTTTAAATTCTTTTAAAAATTTTTTTAAATTTTGTTTTCTTTTTTTTTTTTCTTTTTTGAGACAGGGTCTCGGTCTCACTATGTAGTTCAGGCAGAGCTTAAACACACTATGTGTGGCTCAGACTAGCCACAAACTTGTGGCAAATCCTCCTGCCTCAGCCTCCTGAGATTACAGGCATGCACTACCACACCCAGCTTGTTTCCAATTTTGATTACATACTTCTAACAAACAGAAATACAATTCTATGCATGCACATGGTGTGTGTGTCCAAGGATTGAACCCAGAGCCTTCGCACTGAGCTACATCCCCAGCCTTTTTTATTTTTTAAATTGAGACAGGATCTCCATACGTCATTAAGTTACCCAGGATGAATTTGAAATTTTAGTCCTCCTGCCTCAGCCTCCCAGAGTGCTGGAATTACAGGTATGTGCCACCATGTCTGGTTTACAGTTGGTTTTTGTACATTAATCTTACATCTTGCTAACCTGTTGAACTCGTTTATCAGTTCTAGTAGCTTTTTTGGGAATTCCATTGTATTTTCTATATAATCGTGCCATCTATGAATAAAGACAGCTGTATCTCTTCCTCCCCCATATGGATGTCTTTATTTCTTTTTCTTGATTTATTGCACTGGCTAGAACCTCCACTAGAAAGCTGACTAGGTGATTAGTGTGGACATCTTTGCCTTGGTCCCAATCTCAAGGGTAAAGCATTTGCTATCTCACCATTAAGCATACTGTCTGCTGCAGGGTTTGTGTAAAGGTTCTTATCATGTGGAAATCATTCCACTCTACTCACAGTCTTTTGAGATTTGTATCACATTAATCATTAGGAAAATACAGATAAAATGCCAGTAAGCTATCACTGCATAGCTACTAGATTGGCTAAAATGGAAAAGACTAATCCCCTAAAGAACTGGTAAGGGTGCAGGGCAACTAGAACTCATTCACCACTGGTGCTCATGGGGCGCAGCCATTTGGACAGTTTGGTAGCTTCTTTCTTTCTCTTTCTTTCTTTCTTTTCTGACTTATTTTTGGGGTTTTTTTTGGGGGGGTGGTTTTTTGCAGTACTGGGGATTCAGCCCAAGACCTTACGCACATGCTAGGTGAGCATTCTATTACTGAGTTATATCCCCAGCCCCTGAGAGTTTTTTAAAAAGTCAATGCTCACTTAAGAGTACAGAAGGGTATATCCATACAAAGATTTATACAAGAGTGTGCATAGGCGCCTCATCTTATCCAAACATTGCAAATAGCCCAGATATCCATCAACAAGTCTAATATATTCATTCCACATAAAGCAATAAAAAGGAATGAATTATTGAAACCTGCAATAATACAGATGAACCTCAAAATAATCATGGTGAGCAACAGGACCCAGACAAAAAGAATATATACTGTGTAACTCTGGATATGAAATTCTTAAAAATGCAAAACAACCTATAGAGACAAAAAGTAGATTTGAGGGCTGGGGATTTAGCTCAGTGGCTTAAGTGCCTCCCTGGCAAGCGTGAGGTCGTGAGTTCAATCCCCAGTACCCAAAAAAATAAATAAATAAAAGTAGATTTGAGGTGCTTGGGAACAAGGATGGAGAGGTCAGGGAGAGACAAGAGGAGCAATGACAGGAGAACGAGATTTCAAGAATGGCAGGTCCACTGTAGTGATGGCTTCATAGATGGGTACATATGTCAAAACTTGCCAAATTGTACATTTTAAGTAAGTACAATTACATGGCAATTATATCTCAACAAAGCTGTTTACAAATGGAACGATAGTATCGTAAGACAAGGTTAGTGCTACAAAGCCACGCTGGTCTGTGCTAGGCGCCCAGGAAGGCAATCACAGTACGACAGTGCTACGGAAGCCGGGCCGGAATCAGGAGGCAATGTCCTCCTGCAGCAGGGTTGCTGCACCCCCTGGCCACCCACCCATGAGGCTCTTCCAGGCTGGTACTTCTGCTTCCCCTCCTGCACACACAAGAGTGGAGCCTTTGGAACATGCCACAGAGGCGTTGAGAAACAAAGCTGGACACCACAGCCAACTCATCTGCTTTCCAGCAGCCCTGATTCCTCGACCTCCGCACTTGGGGGAAGCCTCCTCCTGGCTCCCCAACAGCCTCAACCTGACCCCCAACACCTTGCCTCCTGCAAGCCCTCTCTGAGCTCCAAAGCCATCTCTGGTCCCTTGTCCCCCTGCCCCACCTTTTGCTGTGCCCAAGAGTAACTGTGTCAGTTCTGGGGAGCTTCTCGAGGTCAGAAACCATGACTCGGCATCTCTTCCCCCACAAAGCTCACAAGGCGCTTGGATCACACATCTTTATAAAGGGAATTGTTCCGTCTCAGTGAAAAAAAAGTCAGTGTTCAGGTCCAAATAAAGGTCTTCCCTGAAGTGACTGCTCAGCAGGGAGAGGGTGGAGACAGAACACACAAAGAAGCCACTGGAGCCTAAGGCTGAGCATAGCTTCTTAGTAAGACAAATTCCGGCCACACTCACACTCCAGCTCTCTCCCTTAATAACTGGTGGTCCCAGATGGATGTGTTATGTAACAAGCTCTTCAAATCTGTTTATGAATCCTTAATCTTTAAGTTGTAATGATCAAGGAGTGTAAAATACCAGTCTGCAGGAGTGTTTCGATAATCAGCTCTGCTTTCATGTTTGTTGGGGACCCTCTTGAAGGGCCCTCATTCTAGGTCACAGTCATACTAATTGCTCTGGAGGTCCCTACGGACCCCAAAGCTTGGACTCAGGGGTTCCTCTCAGTGGCTTCTCTGGGAGCACTGCCCCAGTCTCCCCCTTGACTGCTTTAAACTCAGCCCAGGGGACTGGGGA
Source organism: Dolichotis patagonum (assembly GCA_004027295.1). Classification (NCBI taxonomy): domain Eukaryota; kingdom Metazoa; phylum Chordata; class Mammalia; order Rodentia; family Caviidae; genus Dolichotis; species Dolichotis patagonum. The sequence goes on from PVJX010013292.1 coordinate 15,708, forward strand.
TTTAGCTCAGTAGCATAAGTGCCTGCCTGGCAGGTACAAGGTTGTGAGTTTGATCCCTGGCACCAAAAAAAAAAAAAAAAAAAACCTCATCCCAGATGCAATCTGAAGACTTTACCTCCCATTGTTGGGGACACAGACCATTCTTTTCCATGGCTGGCACTGTTCACAGGCACCAGCTTGAAGCATGGGGTAGTAACCCTAGAACACAGGTCAAGCCTGCAGCATCACAAAATCCCAGCCACCTTCCCTCCAGCCCCATACTTCTCTCCAGCACTGACTTCAGCTCCCAGTGGTACACCGTCTCTCCTCCAGACCACGTCCTTAGGGATGGCCTGTGTCCTGCTCACCTTTGTGTCCTCAGTGCCTTGTGCCCCATAAGGATGTGGCAGCAGGGAGATTTGGGCAAGGATGTGCCAAGTTTAGTTTGGGTCAGGCTGAAATATTAATTTCTTCAGCTGACTACTTTTCAGTGAGAACCAACAGAATTTGTGGGAAGAAAACATTAGGACCAGAGAGGCGGAGTGCTTAGGCTTGGTGTGGAGGTGGCAAGGAGCCATGGGACTTTGTGCCATCCCTGCAGGAGGTAGCAGAAGGGGACAGCCAGACGTCAGGAGCCCTCGCTCTTCTCTGAGCACTGACACTTATTAACCCACTGATCCTGGGCAAGTTGTTTCACTTCTTGGCATCTGCTAAATGCATATGAAAATACTCTTCCTTGCCTACTTCACAAAGAACCTGTGAAGGAATTTGTAATTTATTAAAAGCCATATTAATACCTGATTTTTTTTTTTTTTTTTGTACCAGGGATTGAACTCACGACCTTGCACCTTGCCAGGCAGGCGCTTGTGCCACTGAGCTATATCCCTGGCCCCAAAAGCCATATAGATAAAAGGGACACTCACTTGTCACACTTTCTATGGAACACTGAGACACTATTCCTGGGACTATCCCAGAAAGCCAAGCCCTCAGACCTCAGCCCCTTTAGGATCTGGCAAACACAAGGTCATGAGTTTGATCCTCAGTACCAAAAAAGAAAAAAACAAAAAAAACCAGACTTCAGTCCCACCTCTGACACAAGCAGGCCTGTCATCTCTGGGGTGCACAGGTCAACCTCTGTGGGACAACTGCCAGCCAGGTAAAAGGTGGAACAGAGGCCCAAGGCTACCGTGACACCCCAGGGCCCTCGGGGAAATGAGCAACATCCAGTGCTGATCATGCGCTTTAAGGAGGTTTATTATTGAGCACGCCGGGGAGACCCAGTTCTCACCCAGAACAAATGGCTGGGCACACCCAGACCAGACGGTGAGGCCACCACAGGCCAGTACTTTGGCACCCTCGGAGCTGGTCATGTTTCTGCTTTGAGCACAGCAAATTCATCTCCTTTGTCCTTTAAGCATCCCCCTGAAGATGAAGGGATCCTCTCTTCAGCCCCACAGGTGACCCAGATATCTAGACTGAAGCGCTCTCTCTGTCCACCTCCCCTCGTCAATGAGGCCTGGGACCCAGCCTCAGTCTGGCCCACAGCCATTGCTCACTCCTGGAGCATGACTCTTAGAGTCTGGAGTAGATAAATCCCAGCAGGTTCTCCAACTGCTCGGCCAGCTGCTGCTCATCTCCGTGGTTCTCAATGACCCAGTCAAAGCCCCCAATGTTGTCCAGGCCACACTCCGATTCAGCATCGTCCACTCCTGTGAAAAAGACATGGTAAAGTCAGGCCCAGCCTTCCAGACAACCCCAGATGAAACCACATCTGTGAGACCCATCTTCCCTCATGCTTTCTGTGGCCCCAGGTGTGAGACTTAACCTCTCTGGACTAGTGCCCTTATGGGCCACAGGGCACAGAAACAGTGGCATCTACACAGTGCTGGCTATAGTGTGAGCAAAGCTGACATGTGAAGTCTGACCACCATCAGTCCCCACCAGGCTAAACAGCAGAGGGGAAGGACATGGGGTATATCCTAGCCAGCCCTGCAGAGAAGCCCACTGCTCTTAAAAGACAGTCTGGGCAGACCAGACCAGGGGCTCAGGCAACCCTAACCTTCCAAAATACCCTCTGCCAACCCTGCTCCCTAATCTGGGGTGCTGGCACTCCTAAACTTCAGGCCTCAGATTCTCCTCTGTGCCCTTGATTTATTTCCCCCCAAGCCTGCCAGGAAGCAAACAGGAGATCTTGAGCACAAGGGTAGGTGCCTGAGTCTTCAAGACAAATGTTCTGAGCAGCTCACCTGGCATGAACACCCAGCCCCGCTGCTGTCGGCTCTGCTCCGAGGCCACTACTCGGACCGTCTGTGCCACAGCACCATAGGCCTCTTGAAACCAGTGGATATCAGACACCCGCCGTGTGTCACTCACTAGCTGCAGGAGAGGGACACAGACAGGTGACCAACAGGACAGGGTGCTTCAAGTAAGGAGAAAGGGGGCTACAGGAGCCAAAGCGAACCTGGCATTGGAGTGCACACCTATAATCCCAGTGCTAGGGAGGATGAGGCAAGAGAATCACCATGATTTTGAGGCCAGCTTGGGCTACCTAGTGAGTACAAATCCAGCGTGAACTACATAGTGAGACCCAGTCTCAAAATAAATAAATAAATAAATAAATAAATAAATTTAAGGGGGACATACAGCTCAGCAGCACAACACCTGCCTGGCAAGTGCAAAGTCATGAGTATGATCCCCAGTACCAATAAATAAATAAATAAGCAAACAAACAAACAAACGAAATGAAATTAACAGCAGAAGCCATAGCAGTAGTGCAGCTCCACCCTCACTGGGTGCTGACTACCTGCCAGATGAGCATTTGTCCAATCAAGGCACCAAATGCGGCATCTACTGTGTGCTGCCACCGAAGCAGACACTGAGGAGAGAGTGGTACAGCGCACCCTGACCTGCACCCCCAGGAGCTGACGATGCAGTGGGAAAGAGACGCCAAACAGCAGCTTCCCAAACTGCACTGGGGCACAGCACAGACTGACCAGCCTTTGGGCCTCCACACGCTCCTGATGTTCCCTCCACTCCTGTCCTCCCATACCTGCCTTGTCTCGGCATTAACAACTGTACACGCCCAGATGCTCAAGATGAAATCCTCACACCCCATAGCTACCCAACCACAGCACAACTCCTGTCTGCTGTCTTCAAACTACGAGCAAAACTGACAGCTTCCCTGCACCCACCACAGCTGAGCACAGTCGTTTCACCTGTGGTACAGATCTCCCACTGCCTCTGCAGCTGCCCCTGCTCCTGCCTGGCCTCCTCTTTCCTTTCCTTTCTTTCTTCTTTTTTTTGGATGGGTCTTGCTCTCCAGTTCAGGCTGGCCTGAGTGCACAGCAATCCTTCGGCCTCAGCATCCTAAGTGCTGGAGTCACAAAGTGGGAAGCCTTTTTGAACTCTTTTTTTTCTTTCTTATGATTTGTTTTCTGCTACTGGGGACTAAACCCAGGGGCTGAGCTTGTGCTCTGCCACAGAACTAGCTCCCACCTGCCTCTTAAATCTTTTTTTGTTCTTCCAGTACTAGGGGTTGAACCCAGTGTCTTCTTGGTGAACCATTAAGTTGTGGGCACTAGACTCAAACTTGTGATCCTGCCTTAGCCTCCCAGAATGCCAGGTTATAGGTGTGTACCATCACACCCAGTTTAAATCTTAAATCATTAACTCTCTTCTGTGCAAAATCCCCAGTGACTGGGTCATTCAGAGTAAAATTCAGACCCTCTCAAGGTAGTTCTGCCCTTCACCTCCCACAGATCACCAGGCTCTCAGGCTCTTCTTCAAACGCATCAGGCACCTCCCTACTATGCTGCTCCCTGTGCCACCTTCCGGAGAGCCACTTCCCCAGTACCCACTCAGGTCACTCGCTCCTTCCTTTCCTTCAGGTGGGAGTACGTCATCATGTTAAAGAGATCACCTAACAACCATAATCACACACCAACCCCTCAGCAGCCCACCTTATACCCTAGGCCTGCTTCATTTTGCTTCTTAGTATCTGTATCTATCTGACACACTCTATTTCCTTTGTGCCTATCTCCTCTCACGCCCATGTATAACCTAAGTTCCCAGAAGGTGGAGACTTCATTGAATTCTGCACCATTGTAGCCCTAGGCCCTGGAATCATGCCTGGCATAAGTCTGGCATTTGCTGCCAGAATGCATGAGGAAGGAAAGGGGTAGGTGCGATAGGAGCAGCTGTCAGCTACAACAGTGAAGCCTGGTAAAGAGGACAAAACAAGTCACTGCAGGCAGGTAGGAAAGCAAGGTCCTGATTCTACAGAAATCTGATTTAAAGAACTAGGGAAAGGGCTGGGGATTTAGCTCAGTGGCATAAGCGCCTGCCTGGCAAGTGCGAGGTCTTGAGTTTGATCCCCAGTACCACACACACACACACACACACACACACAAAAAAAAACCCTAGGGAAGGCTAAAGGGGAGGCAGGAAGTTGCAGCTCCAGAAGTAAGGAGGCCAAAAGGTGGCAAGAGCTGGATCGTACAGGGGCTAGACCAGTGGTGGCGAAACGTTTCAAGCTTTCAGTGATACAAACAGTCCACTGCAGCATGTGTGCTGTATGTTGGCCACCACTGAGGCCCTAGACATTCATGTTAAAGACTTTGTTCCTAAGCCCCATGGGGAGCCACCAAAGAGTCCCAAACAACACTGACATGACTTGGCGTGTGTTTTTAAAAGGTCACCCTGGCTGCTGTGTGATAAATGGATTGCAAGAGGCAAGAGCCAGAGCATGGGACCAATATCAGGGCTATTACAATCACTCAGGAAGAGCTGATGGGACTTGGATATGGCAGGGACAGCAGACACAGATGAGCACAGCAGAGGGTTGAAAAGCCAAGGTTTCATGTTCCATAGAGCCCTCTTACCCACACTGGCTGGGAGACGCCCTCCACTATCTTCCTGCAGAAGAAGCCAGGATCAGCCCGGCGCTTCTCCTCCCCCCAGCGGATCATGTCACTCCGATGAACCTCTTTGTAACTGCTGGCATCCAGGAGTCTCTCAAAGTTCAGGCCATGCTCCTGCACAAAGCACATCACATCTACAGTGCCAATCCCTCAGCTGGACAGATCACTCCCTCCCCATCCGACACAGGGATAGTGAGCAAGCCAGTAAGCTTTCCACCAAGTCAGAGCTCCAGAAAGGAAGAAATTCTAGCCTCTCAAAGATGGAAAGAAGGTATCGGTATAACTCAGAAATCCTTTCTCCGTATCTTTGAGATGTGTGCTGTGGTTTTCTCTTTTGCAAGTTTTACCTTCCCGATTACTTCTTGCTTCAACTAATCCCAAATTGGTTTGCATCCCCTGGGTGCAGGCTGAGCTTTCAATTTAAGTGAGAAATTTAAAAAATAAAGTACAATAAATCCTATATTCTACATCTTCCACTATCCCTTCTGGTAACATCTGCAACCATCCCAAATTCTGACCGTCTCCCACTTCCCACCTCAACCTCTTGCACACTTGTTTCTAGCACTCTGCTGAAGCAGCATCACTCTGCCACCTCCAGATGGTGGATGGCTGCTCTGACCCCCTGGGAGCTGCTTCCAGACTCCTCCCCAACCTGCTCCTGCTCCTGCTCCTGCTCCTGGGACACTACCAAGCAGCCAACTCTGTCCCAGAGGGTCCCAGGACAAAGGAGCCTGAAAAACATCATCAGTTCCTCTTCTGGCTCCCTATAAACTGGCTGCAGCAAGACCTTCTCCCCTCAGGCACTCAGATTCATATCCCATCCACCGACCCAGACCCAACGTGAGGTCAGAAGCTCCTCCTGCTTGGGAAGAACCCTGCTTGTCAGTTATGTTTTCCATTGAGACTAAGAAGTGAGTGCATTCACATTTCATGTTGGGTCTGTGTTTTAGCGCAAGGGGGAATGGAGTGTTATTGGGCCTCCAAACAAGGGCAGGTTAGCCTCCTCAGGAGGTCTTAAAAATGCAAACGAAAGGCCAGGTGTGGTAGCACACACACTGGTAAACCCAGCAGAAAGGCCCAGGCTGGGGGATCGCAGTGAGTTCAAGGCCAGCCTAAACTGCACTATGACAGACACTGTCTCAAAAAAATTTAAAAAAAATTTTTTTTAAAGTACATGCAAGCTAGGTTGGGTAGTGCAACAGTCCTACAATCCTACCACTCTGGAAGGTTGGGGTGTGGAGGACTGCTAGTTCAAGCCCAAAGTTTAGCAACTTTGGCAAGACCATGCCAAACTTACAAAATATAAATAAATAAATAAATACATACATACATACATACATACATAAATACATACATACATAAAATGACAGATGGATGGTTTAGAGATGTATCTCAGTGGAAAGGTCCATGTTCAATTTCCAGTCAGGGGGTGGGGCGGGGGGCAACAAGCAGATTCTTGAAGCTCAAAGTGTGGCTCAGTAGCTGAGGGTGTTTTGTTGTTTTTTGAGATGGTTCAGGCTGGCCTGGAACTCACTACGTAGCCCAGGCTGGCCTCAAACCTCAGTGTCCTCCTGCTTCCACCAGCATGCGCCACCACACCTGGCAAGTAGACTAGCATTTATCTAGCTTTTCTGAGGCCCTGGCTTCAATCCCCAGTACCAAAAGACAAAAACAGAACCGCCCTGCCCTTTCCTTGCTCACCTTCTCACCCCCCCCCCATCTGTCTGGCTCAGGAGGTCTTTACTGGGCCAAATTTGGGAATCTGGGAAGTAGATTGATGCTTCTGAAACCACTCTTCAGGTCCCACCGGGGAACACTGTCTCCCCCTTTATCCTCTTTTCTCCTCCTCTACCCCCCACCAGTCACCCCCACTCTGTCTCCTGGATATAGGAAACTTCTACATCCAACTTCATTTGGGAAAGAGTCTGCCTTAAAACTGCAAAACCACTAAACATCCCAAGACTCCTTTATTATAGATAGCTAAGTCACATAAAAATATTATAGACAGTCAGACAGGGATAGGCCTCCAAGAGAGTCAGTACAGAGGATGAGAATGCATTACAACTCTGGCTAAACCAGACATAGTGGTGCATGCCCCCAGTCCCAGGAATTGGGGGGCTGAAGCAGGAGGATCACCCTCCATTTGAGGTCAGCCTGAACTACATAGTGAGAGCCTATCTCAAATTAATTAATTAATATATATATATATATATATATATATATATATATATATATATGGCTGGGGGCATATCCATTGAAGGCCAGGCCTCAAGCTAAAGATAAAATAGGGGCCGGAGATTTAGCTCAGTAGCATAAGCATCTGCCTGGCAAGCGCAAGGTCATGAGTTCGATCCCTGGTACCTCAAAAAAAAAAAAAAGATAAAGACAGAATGACCAGGCCTACATGCCACACTGAGGAATAAGCAAAATAACTGGTATCACCTGGTCTAACAGTCCAACTAAACATCAGTTATCCAGGTAGGTGACTAGAACCTCCTAACTCATTTCTTCCAAAAAAGGTCCTTGTTCTTTCCATGTACACTTGCTATGTGACTTGCTTCCCCATTAGATCAACATTATCTAAACAGCTACACTTGCAATCCTCGTTTTGTCCTATGTTATACCCAACTCATGATTTTGTACCCACCTCTTGACTGTGTTCTAAAAACTTCCTTTAAAAAGTGAGCTCATTGACAACCCACATGGGCCTCCTCCTGTCTCTCTCAGGAGCTCTCTCCCTCTACACAATTTCCTACTCTTAACTTCCTTTGCTCCTTAAAATTCATTCTTCCGGGCCCGGGATTTAGCTCAGTGGCTTAAGCGCCTGCCTGGCAAGCGCGAGGTCATGAGTTCGATCCCTGGTACCAAAAAAATAAATAAATAAATAAATAAATAAAATAAAATTCATTCTTCCATTTTGGAAAACACAAACTCAGCATATTGGACATCCAGCAAATTAGCAGTTACAATATGTCCCTTATATCACTTAGAGGCCCTATATTATTTGGAGGTCCCGGCAAGATAACTGGGAGGAGGAAGGAGTTTGCTTTTGTTTCACAGATTCTGGATTGCGACTCATTTAGGTAATCAAAAATTGTCATCCTTGTTTGTCAATTGCTTATGTCTTAAATTTTCTGCCTTGTCTTTTATGGTTTGTTTTTGTTAAAATGACTATCAATTTTAGTTTGAGAACATGGAAAGATTTTTATTTCTTGATGGGACATTTTACTTTTGTAGACAAGGTCTTGTATTCCTCTTTTGCACATGCTGCATTTGTTCTTACTAGCTGTTGAATTTATTGGTGCTCCTTACTTGAACTGTTTGACCTGTTAGACAATAGCACTAGGGTAAAGTAATGTTAGAACATCCCCTAGTGAACTTGAATATGAAACACTGTAAAATGGATCTTTTTATGAAATCTAGTTTATATTCATAAAATATACATGCCTATCAATATATCATAGGATTCTATCTGCCAGTTAAAAGGCAACAGGCCACCAGCCATTCTTAAGACTTAAGAGGACAGGTTTCACTGGGACAGTCTGGCCCACGCTGCCTCTACATTATAGAGAGGATGTTGAGCCTGTTCTGTCTCGGTTTCATTTCTGGTCTGCTCTTCCACTGGTGAGGAGTCAATCTTAACTCCTGAGATTTATTCTCATCTTTCCAGGCTGAGACGACAACTCGTGGGCAAGTTGTCTCACTAACTCACCGTGATCATGAGAAGACTTCCTTTTTCTGATCTCATTTCTGATCTTTGCCTCTCACTGTGCACTTTCCATTTTTGGTGGCACGTTTCTGCTAAAGATTAGAGAGAAAGGAAGCCCGAACTGTCTCAACCTTTCCCTCCTATACAATAATTAAGAACCTTTGAACCCGTAGAAAATGAGTGCTTGCTAACATCAAAGACAGGGAAATCATTTTAGATGAAGGGACACATATCCTGTCTCTGGGTCAGATGAGACATCATAATTTTGCCTGTCCAAGAGGACACATAAAAAAGTCATGTCCCAACTTAGTGTTCTGGGCAACAATCTCCCTTAGGAGACTGAAACTGAGAGCCTGTGGAAAGAACCAACTTCTGGGTGAGACCAGAAAGCTATTTCCTAAACCCAACATCTAAAGGACCAAAACACATTTAGTTTAATGGAGAATTGTCAACCTCCGGGCTCTGGCTCTCTCTTGCTCCTCCCCCCAGGTCCGATTCTCATTATTTACGTGTGTAGGGGAGGGAAATACTTTTGCTAATGAGTAAATTGTTGTTAAACAGTGGGTCCAGGTTACAGCCTGTGAACTTCAGAAGTATGTTGTAGATTTACAGACATAAAAATTGCACAGTGGATTTTGAGTAAAATAGCCTTCCTTGCTACTAAGGAAGACAGACTAGTGATTAGATAGGCAGCACAAATGTCTTAAAGATTTCTTCATCCAGGGGCCCAAGGCAAGATCTTCCCAAACCATTACCTGACTATCTATCTCTATAAGTGATCTCTTTTGCAGGCTGGGAAGCACTCCAACCACTTCCAACTTGCCCTTTAATATTTTCCTCACTCTATTTCAAAAAATTAAAAAACAGTGGTTTATGTCTCTTGATTATTGAATTTTGCTAGCAATGCTTCCTTCTTTGAACATGACCATTATAGCTAGAGTCAACTGTAGCTTGAACTTTTAGAAACACATGCTGGAATTAGGAGTGTGAGTTTCTGGGGAAAGTAGGGGCACAAGTTGGTGTGGGTGGCCAGTCTGACCCGACCTATCTTCTGGTCACTCTCCAGATAGCAGCCACCTGCTCTGTGGCAGGTCACTTTGGTTGAACACCTTGAGAGAATATAGAAGCCAAGTAGGATTAAAAAGAATGCCTGAGTTTTTTCTTTTTGTTGCAGATGAGAAACTCAATGTCAAATTTTCTTAAAATGTATTCTTAAGCACTAAAAACTGTTCAACCCTCACATATTGAGAAATATGTTTAGTATTTTAATATTTTTCTTCACCTGTGCATGGCCTGCCTACCCCCTGGAGGCAAAATGGAATACAGAGGAAAGTATTGATTATGATACTATTTCACAACTAAAATTATACTATAAAGGAGGCCTGGGACTTAGCTCAGTGGCACAGGGCCTGCCTGGCAAGCACGAGATCCTGAGTTTGATTCCCAGTACCCAAAATAAATAAATTAATAAAATAAAATAAAATTATACTACAAGGGAGAGAAAAAATGGTCAAAATTATCTTCCATTTAGACTTTGTTTGCATTAAGAGATATATCTTTACTTGTGCTCAAAATGTAAACATAAAGGGCTGGGGATTTAGCTCAGTGGCTTAAGTGCCTGCCTGGCAAGTGAGAGGTCGTGAGTTCGATCCCCGGTACCAAAAAAAAAAAAAAAAAAAAGTAAACATAAGCCACAAGAAAACCTGAAACCTCTGGCCCCTCAGGTACAATCAGATGTATCCACTCTCACTGCGGTCAGGGTCTCCCCCCTTGCCCTTTAGATTCTGAGGAGGTTTCCAAGGCAACTTTAAACAAAGCCTCACCAGCCACTACCAAACCTGAGGTTTCCCTCACTGCCCTAAGGGTGAGGCATCTAAGCCTCTACTGGGCTACATCCATCCTTAACTGATTGTTAAAGTTCCTCAAAGACAAGGCCCCTTACAGGAAATAAATGGCAAATTTAGCACTACTCATGTTCATGTATCCTTTTGACTCAGTGACCTGAAACACATCACCAAAATCTAAAGTTTTCAGACGATCCTGATAAGCACAAGCACACTGAGGCCTTTAAGTGACTTAATCAGACTTATGAACTAGACTAAAAAGATACATGTTACTTTTTTTATATAATGTTACTCTTAAACATTGACTTCTAATGAGAGACAAGCAACATTACAAGCTGCTTTCACATTTGGAGATGAATATCATATTATTAATTTTAAAAGGCCAGAAGACAGCCCAGAGAACAGCCAATTCCTATTAGAGCCCAAGTAGTCCCTACACAAGATCCCTACTAGCCTATCAACCAGACAGGAAATTAGAATAAGAGACATCTTCAGACATATATTCGTTAAGGTCTAAAAAGGACAAGAACTAAGTCTCAATTATTTTAAATTGTCAACAGAAAAAAGATGCGAACCCTTCTGCCTTCTTAGATTGTTTACAAGAGGCATTAATAAAACATATATCCCTGGCTCCTGTTTCAACACAAAAACAGATTACTTTAGTGAAAATTGTCCCCTCCTATGTTATAATTGAGACCAGGAGGAAGCCAAAGGGAGAAAACAAAGAGACTAAGAGAAAATGGCTGCCCTCGTTGCAGTCTTAAAAAGAATAAATTCAGGGCTGGGGATTTAGCTCAGCAGCATAAGCACCTGCCTTATGAGCGAGCGGTCGTGAGTTCGATCCCTGGTACCAAAAAAAAAAAAAAAAAAGAATAAATTCAGCTAGGTGGTAGTAGCGCATAACTATAATGCCTGCACTCCTCACAAGCTGAAGCAAGAGGATCTCTGTGCCAGGTCAGCCTGAGCTACAAAGTGAATTCAAGGCCAGCCTGAACTAAAACATTAAACCCTGTTTCGAACAAACATATACCTACACACACACTGATTCCCAAGGGCTCCAAGAGTCTGAGAACTAAACTCACCCGCTACCACTGGAGAAAGCCAGCTCACCTAGGGGGGACTGTGATAAGAACTGTCACAAGAGGCCCCCTGAGCCATGCCCTGATTGTAAAAGTGACCACTAAAAATCAGACTTTCCCTTGAGGCAGAGGCCGCAGGGATCAGCTGGTCTAACAAGCCTGAAGGGCCCTGGGGCACTCTTGGCCTTCTCGTCTGGCTGAACTGTCATCTCCACAGAGACGCCCAGGTAATCATGTCTATGGGGGTGGGGGAAACCTATTGCTGTCTCTTGGTCCTTTTTTTCAACCCTGGCCTGCCTTCCAGCCATCATACTTCAGTAAAAGAGTCACTGGCAAGGAGGTAACTTGATATTTCTCACAACCCTATAGGCTATAACTGAGATGGCTTTCTCCTCACTCATCCCTTTTTAATTATGCCTAAAAGTCCAGTTCCTCTCCTGGAGAGAGACATCTTATCCTGTTTAAATCTATAATACATATGCACCCAGGTCAGATATGCTGCCTCCCCCTCAAGGAGACAAAAATAAACCCTAAAATATAGACAACCAACAGTAGAATAAAGTCGTGAATATAGCTCAGTGGAACAGCACCTGTCTGGCAAGTGTGAGGTTGGGAGTTCAATTCCCAGCACCAAAATAATATAAAAGTAGAAAAAATAGAGCAATAAGTAAAACTACATCTCAAAGATTCTACTATTTTTCCTCACCAGAGATAATACAGTGTTGGGGCATTTCAGAAGCTTAAACAGGCATTTCTAAATGCCCCAACACGGAGCCTACCAACAAAACAACATTGATGAAAGGTGGGGCATGGCTTTGGGAGTGCTTACACAGGACCTAAGGCCTGCTCCATAGCCCAGGGGTACCTAAATCATAAATTAGACACTGTAGCAAAGAGATAGCCCGCATGCCTTAGAGCTATGGCTGCCACAGCTCTCCTGGTATCAGAGGATCCAGGCTGATTTTAGGCAAAGATCTTACTGTATATACAATTCACAATGTGGCAGGACTTCTTTCTTTCAAAGAGAGCCTACGGCTATCAGACAACCAACTTCCTAAATACCAGGCTGTGCTTCTGAAAGAACCAGCCATTCAAACAAAGACATTTTCCTCCTTAAAGGCTGCCACCTTTCTGCTAGAGGGAAAAACACTGAGGCTAAAAGACAGGACTGCAAACTGAGCATGGCGGTGCATGCCTGCAATCCCAGCACTTGGAAGACTGAAGCAAGAGGATTATTGCAAGTTCAAGACCTGGATTACAAAATGAGTTGAAGGCCAGCCTGAACTGCACAGCGAGACCCTGTCTCAACAAGACAAAAATAAATAAATGCATAAAAAAAATAAAATACATGGGCCAGGGATATAGCTTAGTAGCATAAGCACCAACCTAGCAAGCACAGGGTCCTGAGTTTGATTCCCAGTATCAATCAATCAATCAATCAATAAACAAATGAAGCACATGACTATGAACTGATAATTCTTCACACATACACAGCCAAAAAGACTCCTTAGACATAACATACCCCTTTACTGACCCTGATCTAACCTTCTGTGATGGCAATTCCTTTACAAAAAAAAGGGACAAAAAAGACAGGATACATAATAGTGATTCTACATCAGACACTTGTCCCTCACTTGCCCCTGGGCCTACTGCCCAGCTAACAAAACTCGTTATCTCCAACAAGGGCTTTATGACTTAGGAAAGGACAAAAAGTCAATATTTATAGCGATGACCATTATATCTAGTTAACTCCAACTATAAGACAACTTAATAAAAAGACCCCCTTATGTTGAAAACAAATCACTCCTATTTTCATTGGCCTAATTCTACCAAATACTGGAGACAGACATGCCCATCAAACAGTACACACCATAACTTTGCAAGTCAAAGCCTGGTTTATGACACACTGGTCTAACTGCCCTAACTAGATGAGAAGCCCCAGTGGCACTTGCTGGTCCTGTGACAGCAATCTGTGGCCCTAGATAACCCTAAATAGAGAAACACATTCTGGAACTTGAGTGTTTACAAGTCAAGAGTGTCAAAATATTGACAAACCAGGTCGGGCATGGTGGTGCACTCCTACAATCCCAGCACCCAAGAGGCTGAGGTAGGAGATCACTGCAAGACCAGCCTGGGCTACACAGTGAGCTCAAGACCAGCCCAAACTACATAGCGAGACTCTGTCTCAAAAAAAGACCAAAACAATAAAAAGTGGGCTTGCTGACAACCCACTTGGTCCCCCTCCAGCTTTTCTCAGGAGCTGTCACTCGCTCAGTAAAATTTCCTACTCTTAATTCTCCATTGTTCCTTAAAATTCATTCTTCCATTCTGGAATACACAAACTTGGAGTATGACACATCTAACAGGTTGAAAGTTATAATATTTCCCTTATATCATTTAGAGGTCCTTGTATCACCTTGTAGGCCACCTATAAATGTGTCTGCCCAGCTGGACCAGAAACTGCTTCCCGTAGAGGGGTGGTGGCAGGTGGTGAAGCAAATCCACTTCCTGTGGTTCCAGAGGCCACACTCAGGCCATGACCAAGGGGCCATGAGCACATACACCTTAGACATGCCTCTAGAGGGAAAAAGGGAGAATAGGGGTTCTTCATTGTGTGGGGAGCTGATCTCTTTCTGAAGCATAAGAGTCCAAGCCTGGAGTGGTGGTGTACACCCATCCCCGCAGCACTCAGGAGGCTGAGCAGGAGGATCACTAAGAGTTCAAAGCCAACCTGGGATACATAGTGATTGCAAGGCCAGCCAGGACTACACAGTGAGACCGTCTCAAAACAGAAAAAAAAAAGGAAACTTCAGGACTCCAAAGGCTGAGGCAAGAGGATTGCCAAGAATTCAAGGCCAGCCTGGACTACATAGTGAGACCCTGTTTCTAAAAGTAAAATAAAATTTAAAAATTCTATGAGTCTCGATGTATTTTTTTAATCCTATTTAACAGTGGTTTTTTTTCTTTTCTTTTTTAATCCACATGATTCAAAATTCAAAAGTACACATTCACTGGCAGTGACAATCTCTCTGCCACCCCTGTCCTCTCCCTGGAAGCAACCAAGGCACAGACTCCAATGCGTCTGTCCCAGGAGGGCAAGTGTGCATGTCAAGCACCTGGACAGTGCATAACACAATGTAGGCACCAAGTATGCATTTGCTGAAGAGCTGAGTATATGACAAATGTAACTCTGTGTGTGTGTGTGTGTGTGCGCGCGCGTGCACAGTACTGGAAACTGAACCCAAGGACTTTACGCTGAGCTACATAGCGAGACAAGGTCTTGCTGAAGTCACTAAGTTACCTAGGCTGGACTTGACCTTGGGATCCTCTTGCCTTAGAAGTATAGTCTGTTGTTTTGTGGGTTTTGTTTCGTTTTGTTTTATTTTTTCTTTTGAGACAGGGTCTTGGGGCCGGGGATTTAGCTCAGTGGCTTAAGTGCCTGCCTGGCAAGCATGAGGTCATGAGTTCAATCCCCGGTACCAAAAAAAATAAATAAAATAAAATAAAATAAATTTGGAGACAGGGTCTTGCCATGTAGTTCAGGCTGTCCTCACAGTGATCCTCCTGCCTCAACCTCCCAAGCACTGGGATTATAAGCATGCACCACCATGCCTGGTAAAATATAGTTCTTTTCTAATTCTTGGTCACAAAATCCTTCTCAAATGTCCTCTTCACTTCTATACCTCTGTAGCAGTACCAGACACTAAATAGATGCCAGTACCATGCTGTTGGATCTCTAGAACTGAGCTAAGTAAACTTACCCTCCAAGCAAAATACCCAGACCTTGGTATTTGTCACAGCTACACAACATGTACTAAAACCTTTACAGAATATTCTACACTTGCTGGGGATTTAGCTCAGTGGCATAAGCACCTGCCTTGCAAGCACACAATCGTGAGTTCGATCCCCAGTATCAAAAAAAAAAACCAAGAATGTTCTACACTTGTGTTTTTGTCACTTAACAACCTATCTTGACAACTCACATGACTAAGTGTCTTTTTCGGGCGGGAGCACCTAACACAGGCTCAGGAATGAAATGTTAGCTATTTTCATTTTGTTAATGCTTAGCCCTTTTTTATTTTCTTAATTTTTTAGACAGGGTCTCATTAAGTCACTAATTTTCCCAGATTGCCTCAGTTTAATAGAGTGCTGAGATTACAGGTGTGTGTCACCAAGCCCAGCTCATATGCCCAGCTCATATGGCCTTTTTTTTTTCTTTTTGAGACAGGGTCTCACAGTGCAGTTCAGGCTAGCCTTGAGCTCACTTTGTGAATCAGACTGGTCTCACAACCATCCTCCTGCCTCAGCCTCCCAAGTACTGGGATTATAGCCATGCACTACCACACCCAGCTATGACTAAATTTCTAAAAGGAGCCAGGATGGCAGTAATCCCAATACTTGTAGGAGGCTGAGGTAGAAAGATCGTAAGTTCAAGTCCAGCCTGGCCAACTTAGTGACTTAGAAAGTTCAAAATAAAGGGCTGGGATGTAGCTCAATGAAAAGGTTCTGGGTTCAATCCCTAGCCCTGGAAAAAATTTCCAAGGGAAAAATTCTAGGGGTTGTTTCAGGCCAGCTTAGAAGTGAAGGGTGGGGTGACATGAAGTGTCACATGTTAAGTCAGCGACAAGTACATGCTTGCTCATCAGCCTCAGAGCTGTCAACTCGAGTGTCCACAGTGTTTTCTGGACACCTTTCTTGAACATGTTCTGGGAGATGGCTTGAAGTGACTGAGACTAATAGCTTAAGCTAAACACCCCAGAAGAACCACTCATAGAGAATGGTCACCCACCATGGTCTCAGAGACCATGCCACTGACATAAGCAGCAGCCACAGCTCCAAAGCCTGGGATCTGGCTCCTCCCACCCCACCAGATGCCATAGTCACCACATACCTGAGCATACTGCTCCTTGAGTGGACCAGAGAGCCGGAGGATAGCACAGACATCAGCTCCAAGTCTGCAGGCCAGGGAAATACAAAATCAGTTAACACAGGGCTTCCAGAAAATGAGTCCAGAAGCCTAGGTTGAAGCCTCATTTCTTCCTTTTCTTTCGTTTTTCTTCCCATCTTTTTGAGATAGGGTCTCACTATGCAGTTCAGGCTGGCCTCTAACTCACAAAGATCCTCCTGCCTCAGCCTCGCAAGTGCTGGGTTTACAAGAGTGTACCACTACACCCGACTGAAGCCTCATTTCTATAATTGGTATCTATTTACCTTGGGGAAATCCCAACTTTCCTGATCTCTTTCCTTGTCTATAAAATGGGTATTATGGCTTGTATCTACATGTCCCCCAAAAGCCTCATGCACTCATAGGTGGGAGTTCAGGAGCTGGGTGGGGCTAGGGAATGTGATACTGGGACTAAGGGTGTGTGGTACTAAATTAGTCTACTGATTAGGATCAGCATAGTTCTGGGTGTGGATACCAGGAAGGTCTACCCTGGGTGTGGATGGCACTACTCAAAAGGTTTGTGGCCTGGATGGGATAAAAGGGGTCATCTCTGCACAGGGGTCACACTAATCTCTGTATCGTTCCAATTTTAGTATATGTACTTGCAAGGTGAGTACTGGATGAGATAAAAGGGGAATAGTGCTTCCTTTACTGCTGCCTGCTGCTTCTGATGCTATCCCTCTGTATGGTCCTATGTCATGTCACCTTGTCTTGGAGCCAGTCCACTATAGGCTGAAACTTCTATGAACTGTGAGCCAAAATAAACCTTGCTTCCTAAACTTGTGGGTGTCCAGTGTTTTGTCTGAGAAAAGTAATTAAGACAATGGAGATAACATTTCTGTTGTGTCTCCCATGCAGGACTATTATGAAATTCAACTGTGAGCCAAAATAAACCTTTCTTTCTTAACTTGTAGGTGTCTACTGTTTTGTCTGAGAAAAGTAATTCAGACAACAGAGATATCATTTCTGTTGTCTCCCATGCAGGATTATTAGGAAATTCAAATGAATATATAAACCTATGGAAATTATGGTTACAGTGTGAGCCTCCAGGCCTGGTGCTATTCTGGCTGTATCAGGTTACTGCTGGAACCCTGAGCTTAGTCTCTCACAGCCAGGGGTATCTCTGTCTCAGCTGACTTGGTCACCACAACATGAAGAATAATTCATCCCTTCAGTTAGTCATTGCACTTAAGCAATCATTTGGGTCCAAGTAATAGAAGTGAGACCCACGATCCCTACCCTGAACTGGTGCTGTTCTGTGGGGTTGGAAAACTGAGGTTGAGTGAGGAGAATGGATTCACCCTGAGCAACATTAAGCAATGAAACCACCATTAACAAAATGAAAATAGCTCACATTTCATTCCTCGGCCTGTATTAGGTGCCAAAAAATTGTTCTAAGCCATTCACGTGCATTAGCTTATATAATCCTTCCAACCATTGTGTTACTATTGC
>PVJX010013292.1:33734-47907 GCA_004027295.1 Dolichotis patagonum
TTAAGTCAACTGGACATCAACAGTATCTAACACCATATCTCTTACTGTGCTATAGTTGAACATAGCTTCAAATACAATAATATCAAACATAACACAATAGTATTAAGCCATACATAGAGTGAAAGAATTACAGGGCTTTCTGAACCGAGTAACAGAAAATGATCAATGGGTACTATAATATCTCATTTTTGATAAAAAAGAAAAAAAATTGTTTGAACTATCACACATATTCAGAAGTCCTACCATGCTTTTTTTGTTCTACTACCATTGGTCCTATCTACCACACTGTGTCTCACTGGAACTTGAACATGCGTGATACTTCAGGAGACGCTCTTGCTTCTGGTTTCCCCGCCCTGGGGTGGCCGCAGCTCCCCAGACCACAGTCACTTTCCAGGGCAGCAGGCTGCTTACTGGTTGACTTGGCCCCCTAAGTTCCAGCATGGCGCGGATCTCAGGAGACGCTCTTGCTTCTGGTTTCCCCGCCCTGGGGTGACCGCGGCTCCCCAGACCACAGTCCCAACTTGGGAAATATTGGTGAGATAGTTAATAGTCAGAGATTCAGGTGGTGACCTCTGCCCTGGGGTCTCCTACAGACTTTTAGAAATGCTATGGTACCAAAAGCAGCAGCCTAGAACTCCCACCATACTGGCCTTCCAGAGGAGAAGCCTCACTACACTTTCTCCCCTTTCTCTGCTCTCCTAGCCCAGGATGATCCCACATAGAACATTTTGCTTGGAGAGAAAACACTGAGCAAAAGGTATTATTATTATTATTGTTATTATTATTGGAGCCAGTGAGCTAAGCCAATCCCCGGAGCCAGACAAAAGCTGATTTTTTTTTTCTGATATTGCAGATTGAACTCAGAACCTGCACACTGAGCTACATCCCTTACTTTTCATTTTGAGACAGTGACCCTAACTCACTAAATTGCCCAGGCTAGCCTCAAACTTGTGATTCTCCTACCTCAGCCTCCCACTGTTGGCATTACAGGTGTGCATTACCATGAAAGGGTCTACATAGCTGTGTTTAAATCCTTAGCAATTTCGTGTTTTTAACTTTTCAGTGTCTTCATTTCTTCGTCTGTGAAGTGGAGATGCTAATACAACACAGTCACTAACAACAAAATGAGACTAAAGGAATCAGGCAGACATAGTGTACAGTACATAGTAAACACTCGGTAAACCCCTATTATTAGATAGTGTGCTGCCAGGAATCCTGTTTTTGGAATCAGATACATTCAAGATGTGTTTTTAAGGAATCCTTCACTTGTGCCTCTGTATACTCATCTTTAGCAGTTACCTGCCAACGGTGGATAGATAGACTAGGTACAGCACACAAAAGTGCCCTGGCAGTAACGGTTACAATGCTTCTTGGAGACAGACCTACAGATGAAGGTTTCGCAGAGGTGCTCGGCCGGTTCTGCGAAGGGGAAACTGACAACCCTCCACCTTGCCCTTTTGCAGTCCTCCTGAGGTCCAGCTACCGGAGGCCCACAGACCCACGGCTGGCTCCCTCACACCCGTGCATACACCTCGGGCAAGGGGACTTAGGGCGCCCTTCCCTCCTCTTCCCCGCCCCAGAGACACCTGCTCCGCAGCGTTTCGGTCACGAAGTCCTTCCCTGATTTCCTCTTCCCGCTGAAGAGCAGCACCAGCTGGGGAACACCTTTCTGTGGAGCCATGGGGTTCCCAAACTCGTCACTTTGCACCCGTTCAGTGGAGCCACTCTGCCTCCCTGTGAGGAGACCGAGGAAAGGGCCACTCCCTTCCCATGAGGTAAAGGTGGGGGGGGTCGGTCCCACCCTTGGGTCTCCAAAAATGTAGAAAGGACGCGGTCCGCCGTGGATCTACGCGCTTTATTTCATGTCTAAACAAATACAGTCAGAAACACAGAGAGAACCGTGGAGCGCAATGAGGTTTATTTCCAGGGCTATCTTCTCCCCTAAAGGAACCCCCCCACACTACTCAATTAGACCAGGCCAGCCCCGCCCAGTGTCTTGCGTCACAGCTACGCTCCCTTAACTGACGCCAGGGGAGGGGACTGGACGCAACTACTTTTCTCCGAAGGGGGTGACGTTTTAAAATATCGGGAGATGAACTTCATAATCCCACACACTATGGAAATATTCGGGAAAAAATGACTATGATAATATTGATAATATTTAAGAAGCTTTCAAAAATTACCTTTTTTGTCCTTTGTAATTCACATACTAAAGTAAATTTGTATTTTCCCCACAGTGAAAATGGGTCCTTCTGAGGCAGTACCTACGCAGGCAGTGAGCTGATGGGATCATCTTGTGACGTCAGGTGGAGCGAGAGCCTGCAGCATGCTAGTTTTTGTCCGGGTTTTTCCTTTTAGTAAAAGACAGCTTTTATTCCTATTTTTAGTTCTTGTTAACACGCTAGTTTATTGTTAAACAGGTTTTATTACCGGATAGGCTGACATATAGGTTTGACTCTGCTGGCCCAACAAGAAACTTATCGTTTTTCCAGCAGTCTTCCCCAAAGATTTTTACAAAGCTTGAGAGCTTGAAATGACATGGGTGACATCACTAGTATAAAAATGGGCCTTGAAGCCATCCTCAACGAGATTACCAGTTTTATGCAGCTTTCAGCTGAATTAAAGGTGGTGATCTGTACTTTGCCTGAATACTCAGTTCTGCCCGTCCCCAACAGCGAACCCAGTCCTAGTCAAGTCTCTGCAGTTGCCTTTAGCTATGACTCACTGTCCTGCACGTTTCTGAGCTTGTCAAAACACAGCTTGCTGCACATTACTGCCTGGGCTGTAAAGTCATGTGAAGAGAAATGAAGTGTGGAGTGTTTGGAAGAAACAATATTTTCCTGAAGGAAAAGATAACTAGACATGGTGGCCCACACCTGTAATCCCAGAACTTTGGGAGAATTCAAGCCCAGTCTAGGGAATTTAGTGACATAACAAAACCTTGTCTCAAAAAATAAAAAAAGTACTAGGGCTGTAGCTCAGTGAGAAGACCCTAGGTTCAATCCTTGGTCCTAGGGCAGGGGGATGGGTGGGAGGTGGCACAGAAGAATGGTCAAATGCAAAAGAACAGACTTCAGGGGGGTCTTTTTTAAGCAACTAAGAAAGCTGCACTCATCAATTCACTCAGGTAGAGTAGGGGAGCTGTAACTCTATAGTAGAGTGCCCACAATGTCAAAGGTCCTGGAGAGGATATAAGATGGAGTTTTAAAATCCCAGCTTTGACACTTTGCAGAAATGAGACTTTCAGCAAGTACATGACTTCAAATTATAATGCCCACCTCACAATCTTACAATAAGAAGGAAATGAAAGCCAGACATGATGGAATATATCTGTAATCCCAGCACTCAGGAGGCTGAGGCAGGAGGTTCAGAAACTTAAACCCAGCCTGGGCAATCTAGAAATTTAATGAGACCCTGTCTCTAAGTAAAACTAGGCTGGGTGTGGTTACTCACACCTGCAATCCCAGAAAGAGAAGCAAGAGGGTCAAAGAGTTTGAAGCCAGCCTGAACACAGCAAGACACAGGACTGAGATAATAATCCACGGGACCCTGGCTCCCACCCCTGCTTTTGTGGATGGGCAAGTCTGAATCCATCAGAGTGTATCCCTCCAGCTACTCAAACTGGAGTCCTTTCCCTACTTGTTCCTAATTTCATCTTGATCTTTGTCAGAGCCTTGCTCCCCTTTATTTTCACACTTTTTCTGAGATAGTCTTACTGTGTAGTTCAGGCTGGCCTCAAACTCACTGTGTAGCCCAAACTGACCTTGAACTTGCTATGATCCTCCTGCCTCACCCTTCCAAGTGCTGAGATTACAGGCATGCACCACCACCACACCAATTTATTTTCTCTTGTTCTCAAAGCTTTTTGCTACAAATTAGTGCTTTAGTTTTAATTTTCATTATCACTAAAACCCACTAAGACCCACTCTAGCTGATGACTTTTTAAAGGATGTTATTCATAGTATTTTGTGTTCGCAGTTTGTAATGCAAGATCATACTTTCAGCTCATCCCCTGTAAACGTATTTAAATGCACTAAAGCTACAAGAATTAATTCATTTCACACTTCCTGCTTTCTGAGTTACCACTAGGGAGGAGTCAGAATTTCCTCCCAAAGTGGATCCCTTCTGCTCACCTATTCCACCCTCAGCACCAGGGCTCCCACATCCTGGATCAAGCTCCCTGGAATTCCCAATCTGTGGTCAGAAAAGTTACTCATCCTAACCTCTTCACAGCCACTTCCTTCCTGTCCCCTGCTTCACTGTTCCCACTGCCCTCTTCAGTGGGGTCTTTTCCTTCTCCCTGAGCCCTCAGACCTCGGGAAACACTTGAGTCCATGCCTCCCTCCTCACTTGAGCTTCCTGATCTTTACTTCCCTGCCTCAGAAAATTCCCAGCGGAAAATTCCCAGCTCACATCATCTGGTTGGGCTCATTCCCACCCTCCTCAGTATTAACCACCCCATCCTGGATTCATTGTCATTTACTGAGACATTGGTCCCATTCTGCTTCTCCACCCACTTCCTGTAACTTCCTGTCATCAAATTCAACAACGGCCTAGGCTGTTGGAAATCTCCAGAGAGAGAGAGAGAGAGAGAGAGAGAGAGAGAGAGAGAGAGAGAGAGTGTGTGTGTGTGTGTGTGTGTGTGTGTGTGTGTTACTACAGGTCTCACTAAATTCCCCAAGCAGGGCTCAAACTTGTAATCTTCCTGTCTCAGCCTCCAAGATTGGTGGGATTACAGGTCTATACCAGCATGCCCAGCTTGTTCAAGGCTTCTACCTCCTATCCTTGGATACCAGCTCCCATGGACCTTGTCATCACTAGAAGCCATTCAACCTGTCAACTCACATATTAACCCACCCCTCCAAAGTGAGTTCCTCAAATACTCCCCCAAAACGCTTCCTGCCAAGCCCTAATGAGCTCATTAAATTGTATTCTGTAACATCAGCTCTGCCCTATAAATGACAGATGAATAAATGAAGAAGCCAATGGGAGCAGGGGGAGGGGTATGGGGATTTGGAAGCCATGACTTCTCCCAGAGACTAGCAGAGGATCCTCTGTGGGGATTCCCAAGGCTGAGACTTCTTAACCTCATGGCCAGTGGCTTGGGGTTCTGGGGCAGCTCCCAGGAGCCCCCTGTCCCTCCCATCCAGTCCTCTGCAAGTCCAGCCTCCTGTCCCTCCAGCTGCTGCCTCCCTATGGCCACCACTAGGCATCTCTGCACAGGCAGCCAGGAGGGAAGTCACTGCTCAGGCCCGGCAAGCAGCCCCTCCAGACCCCTTCCAAGTCCACTTCTCAGGAGACTAAAGGTACAGAGGTGCCTTTCAATTAATGGCCCTATGTAGATGGCAGGGTGATGGCTTAAAGGAAGCAGGCCTTCTGTCACTACTGCTACCCTAGTCCCTCCCCACCACACTGCCTCAGTGAGGGCCAAAGGCTACACTCCAGATGAGCAGGGCTCAGTAGCCTGCTGAACCCAGGACATAAAACTGACCTCAGAGGGGTCTTCTAGCATTTTCCTCTCCACAACAGCATGTGGCTTCAGATTTCTGCTTGTCCTACCTCAGCCAGATGATCTGCCCCTCTTGCTCTAAACAAGATCTCTGTGATGATCCCAGAGTGACTCCCTCTCCCTTGCCAGGTTCCTCTCCAAAGGACCCCTGAAGGTTAGTGCTGGTAAGGTCCTCTGCTAATGGCCCCTGCACCAAGATGGGTGGCAGTGGAATGGAGAAGTGATCTGCTGGTGGCCTAGCCCTGTCTCTAGGCTCATATTCAGCACATCAAGCCTAGCACCCCTACCCACTCCAACCCCTCAAGAGACTCCTTTCCCAGTACTGTGTTGCACAAAGGTACAGTCACCGGCTTGTACAGAGGTCAGGAGATGGAATGTGTCCTTAACTCCCTCTCCTGTCACCAGGCGTCCAAGGTGACCTTTTTTTTTTAAATAAGCAAAAAGCAGTAGCAAAGTTTATTTGAAAAAGTAAAGTGAACAGTAAGCAAGAAATTGGCTCTGCAGAGTGAGCTTGGACTGAATAAAAGAGGAAAAAGCAAGATAAAACTATACCCTAAAGAAAACAGGCCATGTTATCATGAGAAAAGCCACAATAGGGCCAGGGATTTAGCTCAGTGGCTTAAGTGCCTGCCTGGCAAGCACGAGGTCATGAGTTCAATCCCCGGTACCAAAAAAAAAAAAAAGAAAGAAAAGCTACAATAGCCCCCCCCCTTCTGAGACAGGGTGTTGCTATGTAGTTCAGACTGGCCTGAATTCACTATATAACACAGGCTAGCCTCAAACTCCTGCCTCAGCCTCCCAGTTGGAATGCTGAGATTATAGGCACACACTGCCACATCCAGCTGATCACCATTCTAATTCATGGTCCTAAACCATCTCCTTTCTTGGTACCAATTCTGTTGCCAGAAGATGTGGGTCTTTTTTATGATAATAGAAAATAAACTTAAAAAGATAGTATGGCCTAAGGAGCTGATAGAAGGGGCACAGTCTGATGGAGGGGTGCAGACACATCTACAAAAAGAGAACTGGTTCTATAGAATGTTGTGATGGGCTTGGATCCACTAGACTTTGCTCAGTCCTGTTCGCATAGTGCCAGAGGAACCCTAGGGACTCCTCAGGCCTTGGTGAGCAATACAACTCCCATGGGAGGAAAACTCATGCTTTAAGGGCACTCTCAGCTACGTGAGGAATTCTAGGTATACTGGTGAGCTGGAACACAATATCCACGACTAACAGTTTAAAGGAGGAAAGGTTTAATTCAGCTCATTGTTTCAGAGGTTTCTTTCCATGGTCAGCTGGCCCGAAGCCAGGAGCACCATGGCAAAAGGATGTGGTGGAGCAAGGGTCCTTAATTCACGGTGGCCGGGAAGCAGAGCAGGATAATGCTAGAGGGTAAGGGGAGAGGGACCAGTACAGTCCCCAAGGTCAGGCCTCTGGGACCCACCCAGAAACATCCAGAAGTGTGCTTTACTGATTCCCGGTGGTTCACAAACCAAGCTGACACAATTAAACGTGATCACTACACAAGGTGACCACAGGTTTAGAGCAGTAGAGAATTTCCAGTGTAGTTGTTCTCAGTCTTAAAGGAACAAGCTTGGTAAATGTGGGGCTGAAAACCTTGTTTTGCCAATTTTAGACAAATATTCCCCAACCTACATGCCTATATGCAGTGCTGAAAAGGATTTGACTCAGTTATATAAAATGAAGACCAAGTTTTGTTGTACTTTTAGTTACCTACTGGGAATCTATAGGCCCAAGGAATTACAGTTTTAAGCAACTTTGCTTTTAAGTCCCTGTGTATCTTAGAAGAAAACATAATTTTTTTTTTTTTTTGAGACAGGATCTTGCAGGAATACCCAGGCTGGCCTTGTACTTGCAGCAGTCCTCCTGTTGGAATTACAGGCATGCGCCAGCACCCCCAGCAACAAAGGATGTTTTTAATAAGTAACCAGAGCTGTTGGGCATGGTGGTGCTGCCTGTAACCCCAGCACTAGGGAGGCTGAGGCAGGAGGACTGTCATGGGTTTGAGGCCAGCCTGGGGCTACACAGTGAGTTTAAAGCTAGCCTGACCTATATAGCAAGATCCTGTCTCGAAGGAGAAAAAAAAAGAAGAAAAAAGAAGAGTAACAGGTTAAGGACCCAGGAGTTTGTCTTCTATCCCTAGTGTGGTCTCCTGTGTCAATTCTTCCTGCTACTGCCCCGTCCCTCCACTACCACATCACACTTCTCTGTTCCATCCTCAGGTATCTGGCTGCCATGCACCCCTGGGCACCCTCTCCACACAGGTGTCCCTGCCCCGTAAATACCCTTTCCTACTGACCCTGTGACTATGGGCAGGTGTGTGGGAGAATTTGTTCCCTCTGAGTCATCTGGCCACAGGCTATTCCACCTTCCTCTCAGCTTCCATCATGCAATCCTATTATCCTCCAGAATCCAACTCATCTGAGGACACCCAGATTTGCAGATTCCTCCTGGCAGCACTGAGAGCATAAGTTACATTCTGGTGTTTGTTTGTTTGTTTGTCTGTTTTGTACCAGGAATCAAATTCAGACCCTACAATTTGCCAGGCAGGTACTGTGCCACTGAGTGTGAGTTAACATTCTTCTTTGTGCTATGATCCAGTTAGTCTCAGGGACAAGGAATGAGCCCACAGCACCCAGTACAATGTTGGGACTTGGGTGCTACTTGACATCTTTTCCCTATTAGCTCCTGCTACAAACCCCTCTCTCTATATATTAATAGCTCACAGAGGGTCCCAATTTCCCCACAGAAGTTAAGTAAAATAAAAATTACTATTTTAGCTGGATGTAGTGGCACACGCCTGTAATCCCTACAATCAGGAGGCTGAGGCAGGAGGATTGCTGTGAGTTCAAGGCCAGCCTAGGCTGCAAAGTGAGCTAAAGACCAGCCTGAACTTCATAGTGAGACCCTGTCTCAAAAAGACCAAAAAATAAATAAAGTTACTATTTTAACAGTAGAGTAGACCCTCCATGTCCACAAGGTCCACATCCATGGAGTCAACCAACCACAGATAGAAAACATTTGGAATAAAAATTATGTTTGTTCTGTACATGTTATCAATTTACTAAACAATATGGCATAATGATTATTCACACTGTATCAGGTATTATAAGTCATCTCTAGATGAATAAAGTGCCTGGGAGGCTGTGTGTTTAAGAAATATGTTCATGCTATTTTATATCTGGGAGGTGAGTGTCCATGGGTCTTGGTATCCACAGGTGGTCCTGGAATGAATCCCCTGGAGATATGGAGGGATGGCTGGGAGGGTTCTACCTAGATACTGGAAGCCCACACAGCGATGTGTGGCAGAGTCCACAGCATCACCCCATCCCAGGATGCCAGGAACTGCCCCCATTCACATGGGCAGGAGAGTACTGTCCCTAGCTGCCTCGTTGCTATACACTGGCCCCTGGTCCAGACAGCACCCTACGGTCCTGTACTCCTGTCTCAGTTACTTTTTATTCGTCGCTGAGACAAAATACCTGATGCCCAAAGTTGGGAAAGGAAAGGTTTATTTCTTACAGTTCTTGGAGGTTTCAGTCCATACTCCATGGACTGGGTGGCTCCAAGGCAGGGTGGCATGGCGGGCCACAGTGCATGGCGGTTGCAAACAGCAAGCGAAACAGGCAAGAGAGAGACACCTTCTTCCTGCCATTGCATCACATCCTGGCTCCACCCCTAGGAGGGTGTAGCACTGACACCACCAATCCAAGCACTAGACAATGAACCAATCACAAATGCACAATGCCAATACATGAGGCCTGGGGGCCACCGACAAAAACCATGACAACTCCCCTGACTGACATTTACAGGGGTGCCTGGGTGTGACAGGAGAGGGGCCTCACAGCCTTGGAGGTTGTGAGGATGACTGCCCAAGGGCACCCTGGAAAGGAAGTAACCAAGCAAATGCCTGATGCCCCTAGTGCCCTGTCCCTTCCTAACATGCTGCTTGGACTATCACTCTCTTTCCCTAATTCCCTAGTCTGCCAGACCTCAGCTCAGCACATCTACTTCCTGACTGGGTATGGAAGACCAAGGGGCTTAGGGGAGCCCCCCAACCTCCTGAGAGTTCAGTAGGCAGAAGAAAGGAAGTGGGCCTTAGAAATGAAACCTAGAGGCTCCAAGAGGCTGAAGTAAGAGCCCACACCCTCTGGGAACCCAGGAGGCCATGTGCGTCCCCACCCCTAGCTCTAGGACAGGACACAGCTCCTGCTAACCGCCCAGCCTGCCTTTCTTCTCAGCCACCCTAGGACAGTCAGCTGTTTAGACAGCAAGGATTTTGACAACTCCCAGAAAGTGCATCACATGAACAATGTAAAACCAGGCCTCCTCCTGAGGTACAGCAGTCCACAGAGCCTGGCACCCAATCCAAGCCCTAGCACTGAACCAGTCTGTACTTGCTTCTCCCAATCTTCATTCCAGAAAGAGAAGACTCCTTCTTAAAGCCGCCTGACCTGTACCATTGACCTTCCAGCTGACAGGAAGTTCTTCCCTAGGCCTGGCTGCAGGGTCTCCTGCTGCAAGACTTGGACTCTACTGGACACTAAGCCTTTCAGCACCTCTGTGTTGCTGGGGCCTCACAGTTTCCGGTATACACAGGACAGCAAATGTTTGCACAATGAGTGTTCTACTCACAGCCCTGCCTGCCCCTACATCAGAATCAAATGAGTTTATACACTTAAATCCTTTAAAAAGTGTCCCACAGCACCTGCTGAGTAATCAGACATCAGTCACTGCCCCTTCTAGAGCCTGTAGTCCCACCCAGCCTAATTGGCCCACTCGCCTGACCTGCCTCACCAACAGATACCCAGGGAGGTGAAGGAGCCAGCCCAGTGAGGGCCCTCAGGAAGAACTCTCCCCCAGAGATGACTCAGGGGATTCTGAGTCTTCTGGAGAGAGCAGCCAATGGAGTAGGCCCCAGGGTCAGTGGGGTGGAGTGAGGGAGAGGGGCACACTGTCTGGAGCACATGTGAAGCCAGGGTGCCACCTAGTGGCTCCCTTACCTCCCCAGTTCCAGACACCATGCTGGGGTGAGGGCTTTCTTTCCTTCCCCTAGCTTGCTTCAAAGGCGGCAAAAATTTGAGTGCCAAAAACCTGGGCAGCTATCAATTTATTTAACTTCTTTCTCAGTCCTTTGATCCTTTTTGGAGGATGAGAAACCCAAGGTTTACAGAGATTAACTTGCCCAAGATCACTTAGCCCAGACTTGGGCCCAAGGCTCATACTCTAAAGCCAATGCTCTCTTCCACCCACTCGCTTCTACCTCTCCTATGGGTACAGGTGGGGCAGTTGTGAGCACATGGGTAAGTTCCAGCCCAGAGCGCCTGGGCTTGGTGGGAGAGCAGGCAAGGGTAAAGAGCAGGGAGAAAGGCTGAGTGCCAAATGACAGACATCCCTGCCATGAGTCTGCGGTTCACACGGCAAAGTTAGGCCACGTGAGAAGCAGGGGAAAAAGGACTTCACCCTCTAGGGACAGCTGCTTCCAAATCTAACAAAACCCCACAGTAAGCCCTGGCACTGGGCCTCCTGCCAGCAACTCCAGTCAGTCCCAGGGGCGCTGGGTCAGTGTGTGGAGCGGGAGGCACACAGAAGACAGTGAGAGCTCTCTGGCTTTGGAATAGAATGCCCTCCTCCCCCTGAAAACAGGGCCCTTTCCCATACCTTTTCCCACAGGCGCAATGCACTCACAATTGGGCTGCAGGGCCCAGGGCCCTTAGCATTTGCACACGTTTGCATAGACAGCAGGCAGGTTCAAATAATGCCTTTTCTAGAGAAAGTGGTAGCAGTGTAGGGCTAGGCGCTCCACTCTCCTCTGTGAAGGATACCCAAGGATACCAGCTAAGCCAAGTGAGGCTGGCTGAACAGTCCGTTGAAGCCAAAAATCAGATACTGCCAGGATCATGAGGCTCCAAGGCTATGCCCACAGGTGCAGGGCTCAGCCTCGGTGGTAGTGCTGGGAGTGGTGGCTGTGCTCCTCCCTGGGCCCCACAACTCGGGGGCTCCGAAAATGCTTGTCTTTCTTCCCTGACCTGCAAGGGGACATGGAGTGGAAGGAGAAATAAGTCTTGAGGAGACAATACCATGTCAAGAAGGGACTTCCAAGGAGGGGACCCTGTTTCTTCTAATGAAGCCAGCCCAGGCAGCCGCCACCAAACAAGGGGTGAGACTTGGTTTCCCAGAATGGAGGATCCAGCAGGGGAGGCAGAAAGACGGGGTCTTCCATACACCCCAGGCCAACAGGTACAGGCAAGGGAGGGTAACTCAGGAGAACCCCCTGCCCCACCCCAAAAGGGAACTCCTCAGAACCATGGTCCCCAAGGGAAGACAGGAAGTACCTTTGGATGCCTTTTTGAAAGGAAGCAAGCTGGGGACCAAAACTGGGGAGAAGTCCTTAATGACCCCCATTTAGGGCCCTTCTCCTTCACATTCCTCCCAGATACACTCACTCTGTCCCAAAAGACTGGGGTCCCCCACAGCTGCCCACCTTCTCTTCAGTGCTTTGTCTCCAAAAAAGTGGCTGAAGATGAAGTCCTCAAAGTCATCTACCTCATCATCATCACCTGTCTGCCTCACCGCCACCTCCTCCAGGCTGTCCTCCAAGGCATCCACGAAATCCCGGAAGCGGAGGCGGTCGTGCCGGAAGATGCCATCCTCACCAAAGTAAGCAGGTGAGAGGGGTAGCTCTTTGGTCAGCTGCCTGGCCCAGGGAAGTTGCTCAAGATATGTCCTCAGTAGAGAGGCCAGCTCCTGTTGCCGCACTGGTGCCAGCTCTGTGCCGAAGAATGCCAGGCCCTCCTGCCGGGCACATCCAACCACACCTGAGCAGCCCTGGGGTGCCTTGTACTTGCGCCTCAACAGCTCCTTCCAGGGGGGCAGGGAGTCCTGACTGTCTTTAGCCCCTTCTCTCCCCCGGGGATGCTTCTGTCTTTCTCCAGAGTGGTGACTCCCACTTTTCCATGCAGGTTCTTTGGGGTCCCGTCGTTTCCCATCCTTTCGGCCCTCCCTCCAATCCCCCCTTGGTTTGTCATCCTTCCATCTCCCTGCCAGCTCCCTGTCCTCACCCCCAAAGCTCTTCTTCTTCGCCCAGCCAGACTCCTCCTTCCTATGCTTCCAGTGCTCAGCCTTTCTGTCCCTCTGCCCATCATGCCTCTTCTCCTTTCCAGCCCACTGGGGCTTCTGATGTGAGGCCTCCGAGGCATTGGTGAAGACCCCAGGGTCCGGGCCCCAGTTCTCCAGGCCCTTCAGAGTCTGGGCCAATCTGTGGCCCAGCTCAGCCAGGCCAGCATGAGCGGAGTCCCCTCGGCCAACATCCTGCAAACTCCTCTGTAGGTCCTGCTGCACAGAGCTGAGCAGCTGCCGCTGTCTCTGCAACTCCCTCCTCAGCAGCTGGGCCTCTGCCTCCAGCTTCACTTTCTCCTCTAGGAAGACAGATCCCAGCGCCTGGCCCTGGTGGCCTTCATCTGTGGTAGCCTTGCCACCCTGTGGGACATGACCCCGGCTGAGGCACACCCCATCTGGGCCCTGGACACAGTCACCCCTCAGCTCCTGAAGCCGGGTCCGCAGCTGCTGTAACTCTGACTCCAGGGCCCGCTGGGAAGCCTCGCCCTGCTGCAGGGCCCCCCGGAGCTGGGCATTCTCCTCCTCCAGCCCTTTGGGCTGTCGCATTAGGCTCTGAAGTTCTTCTTTCTGGGCCTAGAATGTGGTTTGGGATGGAAGAAACCATAGAGTCCTTGTCGGGTTGGGCCCAATGCCTTCTATCTCAATTCCATTCCTTTAGAGTAGATAGGCAACCAAACCCTTTAACACCTGGGTCACCCAAAGGATTTAATTCTCAGTCTCTTCCCAATGCCATTCCCACTCTAAACCAGATCCTAAATCCCCAGTTTCCAGTTTGGACCTCAGCATCTCTGTCCTCCGATAAGCACATTTTTTAGGTTCCCATAAAGGTAGCCAGTGTGTAGGTCCAATGGCTCATGCCCACCTCCCGCACCCAGAGCTGGCACCGTTAACTGATTACAGCACTTGGCACAAGCCTTAGATGTTCTTCAAGCCCTTCTCCACACAGCACTCAAAGGAAGAACATACTAGTCAATCAGAGGTGAAATGCTGTGAAACACATACGCTAGCCCTGTACAAACCTTGGCAGGAGGCAGGCAACACACCAGGAAAGCGAAAGGTGTGGAGTAGAAAGGGAAAGCTCATTTCAGGATAGACACTAGCACAGACACCTGGCTGGGGAGGGGGCTAACTAACTGAGCCCATACCTTCCTCCCTGTGCCTACCTGCAGCTGGGCCTGCAGCAGTCGGATGTCCTGGTTCTCCTTGGCCAGCCTGTCCAGCAGAAGGCCCATGTTCTGCAGGCTGGGGAAACCGTCAGTAGAAACTGAGGCCTGCTGCTGTTCCCTTAGTCCATCCTGACGACAGAAGAACCAGCTACCTCATGCTGTTCCACAGCCCAGTCACCTGATTCTTCCTACCAGGCCCCCCCCCTGTGGAGACATACCTTCACACGTACCTGTCCGTGTCCCGAAATGTCCACCAACTCAGTGTCTGAGCCACTATCAGGGAAGACCTGAAGCTCTGCTTCCTCCATGGGTCCTGCAAGAAAAAGAGGTCCCACGAGCCTACACCAACCCCACTCCC
>PVJX010013293.1:0-48012 GCA_004027295.1 Dolichotis patagonum
TAGCTCCTCCCTTCTGGGCCAGTCAACCTTTGCAGGCCTTCACTGCGTCAGTGTGCACTGATCTCAGGGAAGTAACTGGGTCCCTGCCAGGGGCGTGGCCTAGTTCAAGCAGATTCCACCAATCTGCTCGGCGAGGGGAATAACCAGCTGAAGCCACTTCCTTATGGAGTTAGGGCTGTCCTGCCCAAATCCAACATGTTGTCCAGTCAGTTTCCCCTTTCCCGTGGTAGGGTCTTATTCTCATCACTCACCGCATCCCTGAGAACTGCTGGACTGCCCAACCTCCGACTTCAGCGCAGCTGCGGTGGGAATTCACGGTGCCTCTGGGTGGGTCGTGTGCAGTGCCGGTCCCGGCGAGCTGCACACCGGGCTGTTCAGCTCCGGGCTCTGGTGGCTCAAGCCAGTCGCTTTGGCGTGGATCGCTTGTTCAGGTCGGGTGGAATTCAGGTGTCTCGAGGCAGGTGCCGTGCTTGCCGATCTTATCTTCACTAATAGTAGCCCCAGGACCTCTTATTCTAGCGGGTTTTTGCGCTTTAGTTTCTTTCTGTGTTGTGAGAGTCTATCTCTCTCTGTTTGGGTCTCTCCAGGGTGTTTTATTCTGGCATTTGAGCTGTCTCTCTCAGAGAGGGTCTCTCTCCTGCTACCTACCAGTCCGCCATCTTGTCTCAAGAGCGAGGATTATTTCTTGGTTAAAGTCTGTGGACAGCTGGTTCCAGGTCAGAAACAATGTGGCAGAAGGGCATATTGGAGGAAAACTGTTTACATTAAGGTGGCAAAGAGAGAAGGGAGGAGCCAGGGAGGGAGAATTACCTTTCCACAGCATGCCCCAGTGACCCACCCCTTCAGACCACACCCCACCTTGTAACAGCACATTAGTGGATCAACTCACTGATCCCATGATACAGTGCTCCCAGGATCCAAACACCTCACCTCTGAACACATGAGGCTTTTGGAGGACATTCTAGACCTAAACCATAGCATACAGGTGGGAGAAGTGATAGTTTTGCTGATGTCCGTGAACTGTGGCCTCAGGGGCCCGGGACCCTGACTCACTCTTGTGGGAGGAAGGCTTCTCTGGCTTGTCTAGAGGTGGCTTCTGAAGGATGGTCTTGCCCAACACTGCACAGCTAAGCTGTGGCTGAGCCCTTCATATCCTCAGGCTCTCCAAGGGAGTGGGTCACACTAAGGGACATGGCATGGACAGAACAATGGACCAAATGGGGTTTAAGATCAGAAAGGTCTGAGTGTAAATCTATTTCTACCATTTAATGAGCTCTGTGACTTTGAACAATTCCCTACCCTCTCCTAGTCCCAATTGGCTCAGTTGTAAAATGGAGACAATGGTGAAGGTCTCACAGTGTAAATGGAAGGATTAACTGAGGTAATAAATGCAAAATTCTTAACCTCCTGCCTGACACAAGAAAGTGCCCAATAAACTCCAGTGGTTTGTTTCACTTCTTTCACTTGTGGTACTTGTGGGGCTTTTTATGTCACGGCATGACTATTGAATCATCCCTCTTATTTGTCTGATGGAGACATTGTCTCTCTATGGATCCTGCTCCTGCCTTGCTGGGGACATCTGCGAAGACTGACTCTTAACACTGTGCCTGGGGGAGTCTCCATTGGTTCCACCAATTTCCCTCCCACTGCCATGTAGTAAAGCTCTCTAAATAAGCGCTTAATCCTTAGGTGTGCTGACTGCCTGTATTATTTGTAGATGCCATTTTTTCTTATTAAGCATTATAAGATGCTTAAAGAAGGCATATGCTGGGGAGCATTGGAAAATTATTAGCTGTGTTCTTGTGCTCTGCAATACCTTCTGGTATGAATGTGTGTCGTGATGGACAAGGCATTTCAGAGTTCACACAGGAGACAGATATGATGCAGTTGCAGGCACTTGGGTCAAGCAGATTTATATAAGGGTGAGCTGTGGATATGTCACAAAAGCAAAGATTTTCTGAAGGTGGAGAAGTAGGACAACTGAGGAAATTTCCAGCAGGTATTCACAGCTCTGTGGTTGTTATCTCCTGAGTAATGTTTAATGGCTCAGCTTACTGGGACTTCACTTTGATATCAAGCAAGGGCACATCTCTGAATGGATCCCTTGTCCAAGTGGGATGTCCTAGGTCACTTGTAGTTTCCTATACTAAATCCCCTCAAGAAGCTGACTGAGATCTTAATAATGATCATAAGTTCAGTATTGGGCTACAGCATACTTGGGCACTGGACCCATATTTTGCCATGTCAGAAAACTTACAGCAGGGCCCTCCTGCCATGAGATACACTGTACTGATGGGACCAAGAGGTGCCGGGGGTTCTGAAAGCCCATCTGGGGTGTGGAGACAGTAAACCAAAGCATGCAGGTTGGGGGAACATTAGCTGGTTCAAATACTACACTTAGCCACCTGTTCACTGAAGGCCTGAGAGGCTAAGAGAGTAGGGGAGGAAAAGATGGGAGGAAGAGGGAGGCTGGAGGGTGATTGTGAATGAGGCCCAGGCAGCAGTGAGATGGCCTGTATTTGGGACCCTGGGGGTGAGGGGCTGGACAGGGGACTGATTAGAATTAGTGTCAACTTGATTGGTTTTAGGGCATTGGTAGAGCACGTTTATGGGTATGTCTGGCTGGATCATCGGGGAATGGTGCTGGGGTCTATGTCCAGTTCCTCATCTCTTTCTCTCTGGCACTGTTCTCTGTGCTGTTTCCCAGATGTCATGAACTAAGATCTTTGTTCTGCTGTGCTTTTATACTATGTTTCTGCCTTGCTGTCAGCTGATGTGGACTGAATCCTCAGAGACCATGAAAGAAATTAAACATCTTCTCCTCTAAATTGTGGGTGCCAGGTATTGGGTCCAGCAATGGGAAAGGTTAGCTGCTCTTGACATAGGGTGGGTGGGAATGCTCTTCACAGAGATGGTGCCTCAGACTGAGGGATGCATGAGGCTGTCATTTCCAGGTGTATGGATTCAGAAACCATGTTCAGTGAAGCCAGGAAAACCTGGGAGAAGATCAGAAAAAAGGGAAAAGTGCTCATCATGGGTTCTGAATTGGTGATCTTCTGAGAAGAGGAGCAGGAGTGTTCTCCTAGCTGGTGAACAGCTGAATATAAGGTGCCTACTCATTAACAAATAAATGGAATAAATTTCAGCCCACTTTTTGAGAAAAGTAAAGATTCCCCTAACCAGAGCATAGGATGCACCAGGCATAAAAGAAAAGATTGATACAGCAAACCTCATTAAAATTAGGAACTCCTGTTCTTCAAAGGCCATCACAAAGAGAATAGAAAGGCAAGCCGTAGACTAGGGAAGACGTTTATAACAACAACATTCATGTACTGGACAAAGGAGCTTGAATCTGAGATGAGACTGTGTGGCATTAAACTGGAGGGCAGAGCTGACCCCTTTCTCCCTCTGTGGCTAAGGGTTGGGGTGAGACTCTAAAGAGGCAACTTCTGATGTACAATCCACACCAGAAAGGTGGCCCTGAGGGCAGTTAGCCTGAGTGGCCCGGAGTTCCTGAATAAGGAGAAGAAAGGTTAACCCACTTGCCCAAAGTCATTCCTGGTAGGTGGGGCATCTGCGACTAAAATCCAAATCTGTGATTCCTCAGATAAGACAGCAGCTACCATCTATGCTCTGTGATGGGGTTTATTACTTGCTGTACTTTCTGCATGTCTGCCAGGAAACGTGCTGCCTCTTCCTCCTGAGTCCCTTGCTGCTGGGTCCCTTGCTGCTCCCTCCTAAGTCCTGCTCTTCTGGGCTGGTGGACATCTGTGTTTCTGTTCATTTCTCTTCCGAGGCCACTCCTCCTACCCTCCTTCCAGTTGCTGTAGAGGAGCCTGGACCTCACTTTACCTGCCCATCTTCACTCGAACACACAACCCAGCCCAGCCAGTCAGTGTGACCCATTCTCTTGGCCAGTGTGATTGACTCGGAGATGCCCACACGTGGAAGTTAATCTTGATTGCCAACTGGACTAGATTAAGAGACACCTAGCAGATTAGTAAATCACACTTCTGGGTGCGTTATTGGTGGTGGTAAGGTTTGCAAAGATGATTGGCATGCAGATAAGCAAACTGAGGGGACAACCCTGATTGTGGGTAGCATCATCCAACTGGCTTGAAGCCCAGATGTAATGAAGAGTAAGAAGGAGGAAGTCAGCCTATGATTGAAAACCTGCATTCTGCGCAAAGGGGCCCAGCTTTTGCTACTGCTGTTACCTATTGATATCCAGCTTCTTCAGCCTTTCAAACAGCAACTCTGGGGAGCTTCCAGATCTCAGCTTTAGGGTGCTGCATCCTCAGTCCCTCTCATTCTGTGGCTTCCAGCTTCTTGGACTGAACAGCTACTTGATTCTCTGGTTCTCTAGCATTCAACGTGTGGGCACTCCCGCCACTGCTCCTTTTAACCTACCTAACTAATCCCCTTGATTCTGTTCCTCTAGGAAACCCTAAGCAATATACCATATGACCTAGACTGAGACATGAGGTGCTCGACGGAGAAGGCGGATACAGAGCTATTGCACACCACCCCTGGTAGAACTGTGACTGATTATAATTGGTTTCCTGTTTATATATTTTATTCTTTGCATATGTATTTTCTTAACAATTATATTTATGTATTTTGCACTTTAATTTTATGTATTTATTTTATTTTACCATATGTAAAATGAAATTTAAAATGCTCTGAGAAGGTTTCCATAGGCTTTGAGAGATCAACACAGTGGCTTTTGGTACAAAAATGGCTTCCAGGCCCTGATCAGGAAAACCTGGTTTAGAGGGAAACCCTCACAGGGAAAGGAGCTCTGAGATACGAGGAGTGAGAGTGTCCTGATGATATTACTGATCTCTGGATCCAGCCATGTCTGGAGCTACTCCTAGGTCTTTCCCTCGGTGAGCTAGTAAATCTCCCCTTTTTTGAGTAAGCCAGCTTGAGTTAGTTCTTGTCTTATAAGCTTGGTCAGCTCTGGTACACCAAGTACACATGAAGAGTAAGTGGTGAGCTCAGCCAGTGGAGTGTGGAGCAGAGGACACAGTCCATTCAGTACTGGCCTGGGGTGGGTGGGTCATGCAGACCCCAGTCATCCAGGACCTGGGCTATGGAGAGAAGGCTAAGGGGTGAGCAGTGTCTGGGGGAAGCTGTTCCTAGAACCCTGCGTCACCACATGGACAGAACCAGCTGGTGGGGAAGCCTTCTATGTGGGTTAGGGCTCTGGATGCTCTCTGTGTTAGTGAGTCTCTGACCCCAGAATCACTTATATAAACCAGACTCTTCCTGCCATCCTCAACCTCCTTCCCCCTGCGACACTGATGTAGGTGAGGACAGCCCTGGATTTTCTTCCCCAGTAGCACCTCTGGTAGCTTTCTGAGTCAGGTGTCTGCTTAAGCCTTTGTGAAGCATCTCTCTGCATGCCTGTCTTGTATTGATCCCTGGGAACACAAGGGAAAGAATAGTTTTTTTTTTCCTGTACAGAGCTTATGTTCTAATGGGATGGAGCATGAGCAAGGCTAGAACACTGAAGGAAAATAACTCAGATCATAGGGAATGCCTTGAAAGAAATATTCAGAATCACTTGAGGAAGAATAGTGATGGTGGCAGCGCTGGGGGCTGTTAGGATAGACCTTTCAGAGATAGTGACATTTGAGCTGACACCTCATCACTGGCGAAGTGCTGGAGAAGTGTGTCTCAAGCAACTGGAATAGCATGTGCAAAGGTCTGGGGTAGAACTGAGCTGGAAAATTTTGTGACATAGAAAGACCAATATGGCTGAGCCATAGACATGGAAGTGTGACTGATGAAACAGGAGGTGTACTAGGGATCTGGTTGCCCATTTCTAGTAAGTCAAGGGAATTACATTTTATCCCCAATGTAGAACTCGATAGGAGACTTTCAAGTGGGGGAATGGTATGGTTTGCTGTGCTTTCATGAAAGAGTACCTTTCGCTTCATGGAGGGTGCATTGGAAGGGACGCCTGGTGTGTGGACTTTGCAGTGGTCTTAGAGGAGGAAAATGATGAATGGAGCCTAGGACGACAGCAGTACTCTTAGAGAAGACAGTAGATTCCTCTTCCTTATTAGCATCTTTCCTGTCTCCCTCCTGTCCCTTTCTTCCAGCATTGCCCCTCCCCAGTGCTTTTCACCCTTTCTCTGCACACTCACTAAGAACCAAGCCCTAGGTAGGTTTCTGGGGCCCAGGCCTCAGTCACAGCCAGGCTCTTCCATGGCAGCTTTGCCCCAGATAGGACTGTGAGAGCCAGCATCGCCTGCTTCACCAGGCAGTTGATCTTTTCAACTCTGTTCTTTCACTAGTTGCATAACATCTTGTCAGAGGGAGACACTGTTGAAATCACAAAGGTGAAGCCACAGTAATAGCCTCCTCAATCAGTAATCAAGGTCCTCGGCTCAATTTGGGTAGCAGCTTTATGTGGTAGTTTAATTCATTGTACACCAATTTCAGTTGTGCATTAATTACAGGCGGCTGAATAGTAATTAACTAATCACCATGTCACTCCTTCGCTGTTAGGAACAACCTCATTAATTCCAGTCTGCAAGGCTGCTAGTGTCTTGCCACCCCCTCCCCACTCACTCTCTTTCTCTCTCTTTCTTTTTGGCTGCTCTTGACTTATAATCAAATATAAAGTCATGTATTTTTTTAATAAGTTCTCGGCTGTTTTTGCCACTGAAAAATTCATGGCATTACATAATTCCTTTAAATAATGTTTATTCATTATATATTTCTTGTATACATGTTTGGTGCTATCTCTCCTTATCAATAGGCCATTGGTACTGTTTTGGAGATGTTGGAAGTTGTTCTGGAGCCATCTTGGGTAATGCAGGAGGCTCTTTCCAGGAGGCATTGTGACTTCCTGGCAAACACATAGGTGCAGTCAACAGCATTTCCCTTCCTTGGTGTTTCACTGAGAGCTGTCTTTTCATATCTAACACTTTTGCATGTGTTGTGCCCTGCTCTGGTAGAGCCATCTTCCACTTTGGCTTGACTATGAGCTGGGCATCTAGGTCCAAATTAACAGCCACTGCTTCTAGAATGTCCTCCCCTACTAATGGTTCAGACTCTTGTGTTCTGGCACTGTGTTGTGTATGTGAGTGTCTTTAGTTATGTTGTCACGGCTCTCTCAGTGTCCTGAATTGATTTGAAACATTTACTTTTCATAGTCATTTAGATTTTGGGAAGAGCCAGAATTTGTATGGTTCCAGATCCAGTGAATAAGATAGATGAGGACACACGGTAATGTTTTTAGGAGCCTGCCTTTCCACTGGATGATACTTGGCAGCAGCATTCACTATATATTTTTTATTATATCTTACAAAGACACTCAGGAAAGACAGCTTCCAAAGCTGCTTCATAAAGTGGCAAGACCAATGGAATAAATATGGTCAAAGTGAGAGGGAGGGTTTTAAGGGGGTTATTGTCAATATATGTTTCATTGTAATAAGTTTGAAAAATTTAAACATTCACTGTATATCATGCCACATATGTTGTTATTATAGCACATTTTACATTCTTACCTACAATGAACATTCAGTCCAGGACTCATTCCCAGGTACTGGAGGGAGCTTCTCAGTGGTTTACAGTTAGTGGAACATCTGTAGCCACTGCTTTATTTGGTTTTCCCAACCCCACACCAAGGGAGTTCAGCAGGATTCCAGTTTCATTTCAGACATGAGAACTCAGATGTGAGAGGTTTGTTCAAAGTTATAGGAAACGGCACAGAAGCCCAGATCCTGTGCATGCAGATAACAGGAAAAACATTGCCCAGGATCCCTGAATGACCACTCTTCTTGAGATATGAGATCCCTGCTTGAGGTCAGGATATTTATTATTTCCTTCCAATCTGTCAGCTCTACTCCAACACTCCAATGTTTGAATGTGTTCATTTTTTTATCCCCCCCCATCCAGAGACTGGAATTTGCTTCAGCTCCTGCCCAGATTTTTGTGTCATTTGTGAAATGTCTTCATTTAGTCTCACTTTAAGTGCTACTTCCATGAAGAGGACCTCCCTGAACAACCCACCGGAAAGGCTCCCCATTGTGCTGTTCCACATCACTCAGGTTTAGTTTATGGTTTGGATCCTAAATGTCTCCCAAAGGCCAGTGTGTTAAAGATTTGTCAACAGCCCATGGTTCCTCTGGGAGGTTGGTAAAATCTTGTGAAGATGGGGCTTAGTGAGTAGAAGTTGGGTCAGTGAAGGAGACTGTATTATCATTTTCCTATCAACAAAACATCTGATATCTGCAACTTAAAGGTGGAAAGGTTTATTTTGGCTCATTGCTTCAGTCCATGATCTTCTGGCTTCAAAGCAGAAATAGCATGGCAGCAGGGCCTGGCAAAGGAAAGCTATTTAACCAATAGCAGCCATGAAGCAGAGAGAAAAGAGGAGCCAGGGACAAGAATACTCCCATTTAGAAAGAACAAATTGCTTTGGGGCAAAGATGGTGTCTTGTGTATTTCCCTAATTCCTAAGGTAGGCAGCTCCTGGTCCCCAGTAAGAGCTGATGGCATGGAGATTCCCAAATGCATTTTTAAAAAGTTGTGAGCCACATGTAGCTGCTGGACACAATTTGATAAATTTAGGACATCGTGGAGGATAAAGAAAAATCACAATTTTTATCATGTCCCTCTGCCTTCAAGTCATGTCTAAAATTGGTTTTTGGAGAGATTTGGCCCAGGAAGGCACTGAACATATTTTTCTGGATCCTTGAAGGCAGCATGAACTGATAGAAATATGATCTGAACCACATATGTGGTTTCAAATTTCCTATTAGTTGTCCTAAAAAAGGAAAAAAAAAGTTAGTGAAATAAAATTTTCTTTAGCTCCATATATTAAAAAACTTCATTTCAGTATATAATTAATATAAAAATTATCATTGAGATATTTTACATTTTTTGGCAATACGTCTGAAATCCAGTGTGCAAATTTTACATTTATATCACATCTCAGCTCATATTAGACACATTTTGAGTTCTCTGTAACTGTATGTGACTTGTGGCTGTGATGTCAGATAGTGCAAATCTAAAGGTTTTTGTAAGGTTGGAAATTACAAAAAATACTTGAAAATATTGTTTCAGAAAATAAATATTATGGGAGATGCCATATGTCACACAGCGTTCTCTGCTGAGAATTCTAAGACCATTTCAGTGATCCCACTCTCAACAACTTTTAAAGAATAAAGGCAAACACAAACGAAAAAATATACCCTTCTGAGGTAGACTCACAGTGACCAACCTCCAACCAAGTACCACCTCCTAACAGTATGCTTAGCTATAAACTCATCAATGGGTTAATCTACTGATGACTGCAGTACCCCCATGACCCAAAGACCTTCCTAAAGCCACACCTCTGAATACTGAAGACTTTGCAGGAGATCATAGATCTAAGCGTAATGGGGATATTGGGGCCTGACACCTTCCTCATGAAACAACCAACTTTGTTCCACCCTGTGCTGCTGATGTTCTTCCATTATGTTCTTCCAAGAGCAATATAACTGGCCATGGACTACAACTTCTGAAACTGTGAGCCAAAATAATTCTCCCCTCCTTTTAAGTTGATTGTCTCAACTTAAAGGCTGACCAATATAGGTCTACACACCATGACCTGCCATGGTATTGGTCATTTACTAGTTTAGTTGCTTGTGATCTCATTTCCACACCAGAGCATCAGCTTTCTCAGGGTAGAGCCATGGCTTCCTTCTCAACCGTGGAGCTCCCAGGAGCTGCAAGTGCCTCTGTGTCCCAGATGCCCTTTAGTGACTTACAGCTGCAAAATATCAAATTCCTCTATGTGACCCATGGGATCTACCTTGTGCAACCTTGCTGGGTGCTCTAAGACTGGGCCTTCTATCACTGTGCTAACCGGTAGAAATATACTTCCAAATGCAGGTAGGATTTTAAATTTTTCTGTGGGAATGTTTAACTAGGAAAAAGGAGGATAAGGATAAGGTGGAAGAGGAAGAGGAAGAAGAGGAGAGAGAGAGTGTGAGAGGGTGAGAGAGAGAGAGATAAGAAGAAGGAGAAAAAAGAAGGAAGAAAGAAGGGAGTGACAGGTAAAATTAATTTTCATAATTTATTGTCCTCCACCTAATATAGTAAAAATGTTATCATCTCACCAAATAATTAACACAAAAATTATTAATGCGATATTTCACCTTTTTTTTCTACCCCAAGTCCTTCAAATCTGATGGGGTTCTTACATATATAATACTTTTCATTTTTACTGACCACATTTCAACTTTTCACTGGCCATGTGTTGCTCTTAGACAGCTCACTGAAGAATGACTAGGAATTGACCAAGCAGAGAAAGCAAGAAAAGGCATTCCTGACAGTGATCAAAGGTGTAAAGTAAGGATTGGCAAAGGAAATGACAAGGAGGCTGATGATGGAAGAAGATGGGTTTGTGGCAAAGAGGCGCTGGTCTGGGATGAGGCTGTAATGGGCCTCAGTTTTACCCTGTGGCAATGGGAACAGCATATATGAGGGTGCTGGGTTGATGGTGTCAAGTTTTTCCTCTATCTCTGCACTGCTCTGGGCTTGGGTGGTGTTAGGAGGTTCTACTAGCATAGAAGTAGGAATGTGGTGCTAGATAGGCTAAGGTAGAGGTCATGTCCTTTAAAAATCCCAATACTAGTGGCTTTTGACATGGCTTAACTGGGCTTGAATGTGGGTGAGATATAGTTGGGTCTGCAGAGTGTCCTAGGTCAATGACATGAACTGGGGCTGTGTATGGTTTGCAGTGGGATAGAAACTCAGGTTAAATCTGAAATGCAAAGCCTCAACCACCTTCAGGTATTCTCTTAGATCCTGGAGAATAGGCTGCCCAGATGAGGCAAGACAGGGAAGTGATCCTTGTGACAATTACAGGCTGTTTATGGTGACAATGCTAGACAAGGAGTCATATATCATCAGCACTTAATTTGTGTGAAATGTACTACCTACTGTAATGCCTATAAGCCCAGCATGCTCCTGGGAGAATGATTATATGAGGATAACATCTTATTGGAAATGAGATGGGCCATTAAACAACTGGGATGCATACCAAAAAGAAAAAAGAAAGAAAATATCTTAAAACAAATTTTTATAATAGTAGGATTAGGA
Organism: Dolichotis patagonum; assembly: GCA_004027295.1. Classification (NCBI taxonomy): domain Eukaryota; kingdom Metazoa; phylum Chordata; class Mammalia; order Rodentia; family Caviidae; genus Dolichotis; species Dolichotis patagonum. The sequence continues at coordinate 11,107 of PVJX010013293.1, forward strand.
CAGAAAAAATTAAAGTTTCTGCTACCATTATTATAACAAAAAGTTTTATCCAGTTAATGATAAGCAATGTTTACTACTGATCTTACTCTTGGCCAGAGAAATCTAGTTATTGATACACTATGTTTTGGGAAGTTGTGCAGGCCCTGGTGTCTGAGGCAAATGGAATGAATGATTTCCTTAACGCATCTCACTTTGCTGACTCAGCTTATTTTTCACTTCCTGTTAGTTTGAGCTGGGAGATGATAGGTGTATGTGAGTTACCATTATGGTGCTTTCTGGAAGTGTCCAAAATGGGTTCTCTGGCTAGCCTGCTCCTGGAGCTGTTCTTGCCAGCTCAAGCATTTCCAAAGTGGGCTTAATTGAATCTGGTCCTGAGAAATGCTCTAAGAAAAGTGTTCTAAGCTCATGTAAGTTTGAGAAACTCCACATGTGATGGAGCCCTCTGGTGAGTCATAATGTCATGTAGGGTAAGCCCTGTGGTCCATACTTGTGCAGTTCATTTCAATCCATTCTTTCCCTTGTTTTTGTAATGACAGAATTTTACTACCCTTTCCTATCTACCTTGGGTGTGTATAAGAACGATACGCAGAACTTGGGGTTATAACGCACAGACTTCAGGAACATCTTCCCTATGTCTCCTCTACCAGGTAGAGTCTTGTTATGTAAGTATCTCTGGGGGCCTGAGACATGGAACACCATGGGAAAGACTTGTAGCAACCCTCAGGGAGCTCAGTCAACTATGTTTTTCCTTCAGTCCGCCCTGGGATGCAGAAACATTGGAAACAGAAGTTGGCACTTATGTTAGTCATTTTGCTATTACTATAACAAATATCCTAGATAATTAATTTATAAAGTGAAAAGTTTTAGCTGGGTTCATAGTTTTGAAGATTGTAGTCTGTGATATATTGACCCTGTTGCCTTTGGGCCTATAGTGAGGCAGCTCATCTTGGCAGGAGCACATGGTGGGATGAAAGTGCTCACCGCATGGCCAGAGAGAAAGAGAGCAAAGAGGAGACTGGGATCCCACAGTTCCTTTCAAGGGCACATACTCCCAGTGATCTACAAACTGCCACCAGGCTCCACTCCTTCCAGAAGTTCTTCCCTAGACATCAAGAGTATAACACATGGACCTTTAAGGGCACTGACCCATATCACACAGGGGTACAGCAATCCCTCACAACAGGCCTCTGTACCGGGGGGAAGTTTGAGTGGGGTGGAGGTGACCTCACCTTCTGGGGCAGAGCCAGCTCTACTTCAGAAGTATGGAGTAGAATCCCCATGGCCCTTGCTCCTCAGTGCTAGGACTCAGTAACTTCTGTAGGGGGATTTTTGTTCCTTGCTGACTCTTTCATGTGACTGTATCTTCTGATGCCACATAGCCTCCCAGCCTTTGTGTGCCCATGCCTTCCTGCCAGGATACCCTTTGGGCCTTGCGTTGCTCTTATCTCCCCTCTCTGTGCAGGCCACCATTTGCTTGTCTTGCTTACCATCTCATTGTCTCTTGGTAATGGACTCCACTTTTTCTCTAGGAAATTCCTCTACTCTTAGCCCATGTGTTTCATATAAGTTTGGCCTCATCATCTGGGTCCGTGGTGGGCATATGGTCCAGGTCTGACTATCACGACTGGCTCAAAATAGGAAATATGACCTAAGGTAGGCTAATATAAGAGAACTTGTCCCCTAGCAGAAGACCCAGAAATGAGGATCTTGGGGCAAGGAACTGGCCTTGTGGTACTTATCTGAAGAAGCAGTGTAGGGAAGAGATGTGAGATAGTGATGGGAAAAAAGACAAAAAGCAGATTCCTGCAGTGGGTAACTGGCATCTCTGGAAGGTACAGTAGAACATGCCTCAAAAGAGGTTGCTGGCCAGAAGTTGGGTATTTATTCCCTAGCTGCTGTATGTTGTTGGTCTTACTGGTTGAGTGCAGTTTCTGGCAATGTTAAATCTGGCAGGCTTCTGTGCTAGCACTGGTCTTCTATGCTCCTGTGACCAGAGACTGCCCTTTGGAGGATGCAGTGGTGTTGGCATTGGCTCAATGGTAAATGCAGAGTGAGAAGTGTGTGCCAAGCACCAGCTGTGTGGGAAGCATCCACTCCTTTGTTGCTCTGCCCCCATGTGGCACAGCACCTCCCACGACCTATTATATCCATGCCACCTTGCCTGTCTTTATTTCCCACATTGTCCCCTTTCTGTATTTTCAGGATGCTTTCTGGGTTTCTTTCTTCCCCCTTTTCTACCAAATTAAATGACTGTATTCTGCATGAAAATAACTACTGTCCCTGGAGAGTTTATATCACAGATGTGCATTTCCACAGTAGGTCTGAGGGATGGGTGGGTGTTTCTCCCCAAACCCCAGATCCTCCTGGTGGGTGATGGTCTTTATCACACCCTGGAACATGACCAAAGGTGGATTTCTTCATGCCTCTTTTGAGTCAGGACTGTGTAAGTGTAAATGGAGATAATGTAGCTGTTTACACAGTAAGTGACATTGTTGTTTTATTTTGTGCCACATTTTGGCCTAACTCTAGAAAACATAGCACTAAACACATAGACATTACCATCTCCCTCACATTTGGATTTTTTCTAAAGATTAAAAATGTTACTTCTCTAATCTGTTTCTGAAATTGCTTTGGAAATGCCATTAAGCCCAAAACGCACTAGGCAATAGTTAGAAAAGCAAATAATACTCAGTTCTCATTTTCTTAAAACCGTCACTAGATCATACAATCTGTGAATAGCACCCAGTATATTCCCTGAGTCCTGTGTGCATTTTGGAAATTAATTATGACTCTCTTATAAGCCTAATAAAAGTGATGTACATGGCCATCAATTTGCTCCATTTCAGCAGGATGGAACTATTAAAATTGTGAGAGGTTATGTGAGCAGTGGCCTGGTTTGTATGTGGTGTGTAGGGGGGACCTGTTTGAGAGTGGAGTGCGGGGAAGGAACCCAGGATAGAGGACCAGGACAGAGAGGCGCTGAGTTGTCCTGTGAGCATCTGCTCTTCAGCCTGAGAGCATTGGATAAGTGCCCTAGCAAGACTCCCATTAGCAGTGTGGTCTGGGGAAGTTTGCTTTGCCTGCCTGAGCCTTAGTTTCTTCATCTGTAAAGCAGGCGCAGTAACAGCATTCACGTGGTCCATCTCTTCTGCGAGTTTGGAGGACAGGTCATGTGACCATTAAGGTAGAGTGACAATTCGATTGGTTTGGGATCCAGCTGGGGGATAGGTGGAGCACACTTCTTGGTGTGTCTGGTTAGGTCATGGAGGTCTGGCCTAGAGACTTTTTCTGGTCCCTCTCCCCATCTTCTCTAGCACTGTTTCCCTAATCTTATTCCCAACTTCCACAAACTGAGCAGTTTTACTATACCAACACCCTCCTGCATATCTCCATGACCATGGACTGAATCCCCTTAAAACATGAACCAAACTAAGCTCCCTTAAGTTGGAGGTGCCAAGTGCATCCCAGAAATCATAAGAAGAAATCAGCAGAGCACTTGCAGGCTTTGGATGTCGTCGCTGTGGCTGTCACTGCTGTCATGTATCGTGGAGAACAAAGGAGGAGACAAGTGAGTCCTGTGGGCTGGTTATATAACCAGGGGGTTCACACAGGGCAGGCCATCACTAGTCTCCTGGAGAGTACAAGCCTCTGTTTTTGCCTCAGGGGTGATGGAGTATGACTGCCCCTCCCCAGGATCCTTGGCCACACTAACTTGACTCACTAGTCTATCTTTCTGTCTGGTAATTTGTGGTCCATGTGTCAAAACACCACTTATCTTTTCTGGGCTGCTTTTGGTCACTGTGGCAAAATACTTGAGATAATCAACTCAGTAAGAGAAATGGTTTATTTCAGCTCACAGTTTCAGTGGTACCCAGGTGTAATCCCAGCGACTAATGAGGTCAAGGCAGGAGGATGCTGAGTGATAATGATAAGGTAAAAAGGGCTAGCCACATCGTCCAGTGTGGAGCACTTATCTTGCAGCCCAAAGGCCCTGAGGTCAATCCCAGGCACCATAGAAAAAGTGAGAAGGGGGAGGCGGTCAACTCACCCACACAACAATCACAACAAATCTGCATCCCACCACATAGCTTCATAGTACATAAAGGAAAATCTCACAAAATTGAAGAACATACTACTGAACAATTAAGAGTGGGAGAAATTAATACTGCACATTCAGCAGTGCATATTATAACCAGAAAGAAGAGCAGTGAGAAAACAAAGAACTTGAAAAAAAAGACTCGAAAGCAACTAACCTTGGAGACATCTGAAGCACATTTCATTCAATGCACGAAAATGCAGATTTTTTTCTTAATTACAAATGAAACAGTCTCTAAGACAGACCTATGTGTTAGGTGCTATAAAGGACTCAGTGAAAACTTGAAGTCATACAAAGTTTCTTCTCTGACCACATGGAGTTAAACTAGAAGCTACGAACAAGAAAAAGTGGAAAGTTAAAACACACAGGCAGCTGGCTTGCCGTCTTACTTTCTCATGCATTTTGGTTGCTGTCACTGCACTTACAGAGTTATGATTGTGTCAAGCAGGATGTGTGTTCTGGAAGGGAGGCTGGACATCCAGGTTTCTAGGAAGGAAGTCAACCAGTGACCAGCAACTGCATGAGGCCCACTTCCTGCTCACTGCCACTCAGACAGGGCCAAAACCTTCTTGGCTCCCTCAGATGGTGATACCAACTGATGGTGGTGACATCCACTGCAAACCCCATGATCTGAACTTCCTGCATGTCTTCCTGCTGCTTCTCTCTGGACTCTTTAGGATTTGGCCTAATCCTCAACTCTTACTCAGTTATAGAACCCACTGGTGAGCTGGCCATGAAGTTCTGGGTCCTTAAGGGTGGCAACAACAAGTATATATCTAAAAGTGCATGCCGGGGTCTTCTTCAAGACTTTTTGGAAACAGTCATGTAGAGAATACAGAGTTACACAGCAATGTAGTATCAGTTCATTGCTTCTGACATTCCCTGAAGACATCTTTCAACTCAGCGTCCTTACCTTCAATCATTGGGGAACAATACTCATATCTGTACAAGACTCAAATGTAATGAGAGTAACATATTTTCATGAATGGATATTCCTGGAGAATACACAAAGCACAATTTAGATCATTTGTTCCTTTCTATTGAAATGAGCTACCTTGTTTCTAGTCAGAAGCCTTTAGAACCAATCAGGAACCCATTTCAACTGATAGGTTCATCAGCGGCAGTGTAAGGACTGCTCTCACTCAGTTCCTTTGATATCTCTAACTTTGCAATAAATGAACTAACCTGGGATAGCTGGGTGTGAAGTCCTCAAGTGTTGATGCTTAATCACTCAAGCAGATCTCATATTTCTGTGTGCATTTTATGGGGTTCCTTGCTTAGTGCTCAGTAACCAGGAACAGGTTTAATGAAGAGAGATGGAGTTTCCATCTGAGAATAACATTTCCTACCTCTAGCAACACTCTCTGAGGGTGAATACCAGACCTCTGTGAAGAAGCCTGGAGTGCTTTTCCCTACTCTGCCTGCAGGCTCCAGGATTCTCACAGTGTTCCTTGAACTGGACTGACATGTGGCTTTCCCATGGGCTAACTGCAACATAAGACACTCTGTAAGATACACAGTAAATTCTGAGGCTTTCACATAACAGTAATGTGAACAAGAAATGCCATAACCAATCAAATGTCATGGGACATACAGAGGGATAAGGTGGGTCAGTCTTATGGTTAAATGAAATCGCTGCTGCTCCACAATCAGGAAGGATGAAGCACACCTTTGTCATTCTAGGGCCTTGTGAACACGGTCTGTTCATGGGATATTTTTGCCATGTTCCTTGATATATTCTACACATGCAATAAACTATAAACATAAAAAGTTTACATATCTAATCAGGCTACAACAGTGATGACACTGTAAACTCAGAAGTTTGAAATGGACAACTTGAGAAATACATACCTCCTGAAACACACACATACACACACAGAACTCACAGGCATGCACACTCCGAATCACATCTAGGAAATGACACATGGAAAGTGAACACACCCACCCACACCAGGCTCGCACCACATGAATGGAGTACAGTTGTATCCAGAGGCTACAGGGAATGACTACAGTCTCTCTTGTGGGAATTTATTGTGTACCATAACCCCCATTCATAGCAAAAAGCAAGAATGAGAGTGGCTCCTTGAGGGAGAAAAACTAAGACAGGCTGTCCTTTTCAACATATCATGACTCATCAGTATGACCTCCACTTCTCTCCATCGTCTCCACTCCCGATGATGTCCACTTGAAATTACAGACAAGGAGTCACTGTAAGAATCAGGCCATGCGGGTTCCCATGTGCACAGATCATCTGTGCACTACATTATAAATTCAGTGGAACAGGGGAAATGCCAAGCGATTCCACAGGCAGAAGCAGAGCAGTCCTCTCATGCCAAAAACTGCAAGTTCTTTATGGAGATGTATGTTCCATGTCTGTTTTTGTTGACATTTATAACATGTATTTCTAAAGGGAAACAAACATCTGCTGAGGAAAAAGCTTGGTGTCCCCCAGTTTGCAAAGATACTGTCATGATTTATGTTGCCTTCAATCAGTTTTCAGTTGGTGTTAGGTCCACCCACCAAGCTACTTCTGTATGTCATCTATAATACACATGTTCAGGTTTTCTTGTCTTAGGCGAATAGAAAAAGAAAGAAACCAAGAGTAACACAAGACTTTACCTGGGCATCTGATGTGTCCTCCTCATTTGAATTCTCTGTAGGTGACAATGCCATCACAGGCTTCCAAGTGACTAAAAAGACGCAGAGTGATTATCAGTACACTGATCTTTTTGCCCATGGATTATTCAAGAATATCAGTTTACCATGACTGGTGTGTTTCTGCAGGACATGCAGACCACAACTTGGAAAATTCATCTTGATTTGGATTTAATGAACTGCCTTCTGCTTGGTTCCTTTCAAAAGCTCTCAAGATTAAATAGTTTTCATAGGAAATTCATAGGCTTTTAAGGCCATAACAAATCAAATGTGGTAATGTGGGGACCTAATGTCATGAGTAAATGAAGGTGCCATTGGTCCAGAAACTGTTATGATATGCCAGGGTTTTGTAAGAGCCATGAGAATACTGTGATAAATTTTAATGGATTATTTTTCCATCTTAATTGATTTTTTTAGGCATGCAAAGAAGTTTCCACATAAAATGTTTATATTTGACTAATTTAATTATAAGTATAATCAGTCCACAATAGTAATGGTGCTTTAAATCGAGAACACTAAAAATAGAAATTTCTGGAATATATATCTAGTGAAACACACAAAACCACAAACACAGTTATACTCAGAATCACACTGAAGAATTCATACAGACAGCACCCCTCTGCGTACAACCTGTCAGGATCTAGTGAAGTGCAGTTGCATTCAGAGAATACAGAGAAAAACCCCATTAATTTTTGTAGAAAATTAACTTTTACCAGCACAGCCCAGCTTCCATTCATAGGAGAAAACTGAAACCAGAGTGACTCTGCTGTCTGTCTCTCTCATCATATAAGTAGTAAATTCATGACTCTAGACTTTATACCATCTTTGATCCTGGTATTGTCCACCTGTGATTATGGACAAAGAATGACTGTGAAAATCAGACTATGCAGTGTCCTGTACGCATATATCATTTGCACACTGTGTGACTCTATAAATTCAATGCAATTAGTGGACAAGACAAGGGATTCTACAGGCAAATACAAAGCAAACCTATGTAAGCCAAAACCCATAAACTATTCACTGGGATGTATTCTCACATCTATTTTTGCTGACATTTATAATCTGCATTTACATAGGGAAAAAATTTCCACTGAGGAAGAAAGTTGGTACCCTCCGCTTTACAGTTTTTGTTATGTTTTATGCTACGCTGTTACCAGTTCTCAGCTGGTAACAGATCCTCCCTTGAATTTCCACCCACTAAATAATTATATATGTCATCTACTGTATGCATGTTCAGATTTTTACATCTGGAAAATTGGAAAATATAAACCAAGAAAGCAATGTTTTTCTTTCATAGAATGATAAGAAAACTCACAGAGACATTTGATGTGTCCTTCTGGACTTTGGAAAAACTAAAAACACAGAGTGACTGTTAGCTTACTGATAGTGTTGTCAATGGATTATCCAGGAAGATTACTTACTCAAAAAACAGCGTGTTGGCTCATTTATGGCTGAGCAATGAATGCAGTTCTATAGCCTGGAGCGTCTGCACTGAGACCCATGCCTGTATTCACTGTTGCTTTTTCCACTTACAGGTCCAGAGTCTAGGTCATTCATCTCTGCAGCATTTCCATGTAAGGGGTGGGATAATCATGTACCCTTCAGATTTGGTTATGGTGAGGGTTAAATGAACTGGTTTATATAAAATATGCAGCAGTCTTGGATTTTCTCTTTCCTTTGTACTTTCTCAAAAATTGACACTTGGGCTATGCATGTGAAGACATATTTCTTGAGAAAATATACATGGCCTCAGAAACACACTTACAATCACTATGCATGGACTCATTGAGAAGCATTTACCAAACTTAGACACAAAAACACATCACCAGAATGACATAGCTGCTTCTGGCGACAATTGTAGATGGCCATAATTCTTCCTGGGAATATCAAGCTCTTTTGCCACACTACCAAGGCTCTTTTCCAGCAGGAAGTTGGAATTAGGGTGGCTTTCCAAACAGGAACAAGCAAGAAAGTCCAACTATCTCAGCACTTGACATTTTGCCCGGTGTGTGAGTTGGAAATACATATAGTCTCCAGTGGTTGGGGACTCCACCTGGAGTGACAGAAAGGAAGACATTGTGAAGACTGCATCACACCTGTTCCTGTTTGCTCGTCTTTTTTTTTTTCCTTAATTGTGTTGACATCAGAAAACTGGACAGGAATCACTGGTCTAAGCAATGACATAAAAGCAAAGCATAAAGGGCACTTGTGGCCAAGCACAAACTCTGCATGAGTATTTCTCAAGACCAGAATGCTGCTATGGGTCAAATTATATCGCCCAAAATGCATGTTTAAGTAAATTTCTAGTTCAGTGTGTGAGAATGTGACTTTAATTACAAATGGTGGCATTGTATCTGTAATTGGTCAGAGGTCACACTGGAGTAGGGGGAACCCCTTTATCCAACACTACTGTTATTCTTATAGACACCGGAGACAGACCCAAGCGGTGAGAATGCTGCACAATGATGGAGGAAGAGAGTGCAGTGCTGCAGCGGCAAGCCAGGAGAGGTGAGGTTGTTAGGAAGCCAGGAGAAGCTGGGGAGGGGCACGGAGAGATGATCTAGAGATTTCAGGGAAGGATGGTCCGGCCCACACCTTCATTTTGGACTTTCAGCCTGTAGAACTCTGAGACAGTGATTTATTTTAAGACAACCATTCTGGTTCTTAATCAGGGGTGACATGGGAAACTAATGAAAGCACTATCAATCTACTAGAGCTCTTCAGCATTCGTACAATACCTCATTCACCAGTGAGAAAGTACCCTTGCTTCTTGAAGTTGTGTCATATAATCATCAAGACAGATGACATTGTAGGCCATAATTCATACCTTGACATGCTGAAAAGGATGAAAATAATACAAAACATGCTCCCAGACCAATATAGATTAAAGTAGAATTCACCAACAGAAAGCAAAATGGAAAAATTCCAGAGTCTTTAGAGATTAACACTCTCTACAGAACACATGAGTCAAAGAAAAAGCCTCCATAGAAAATTTTAAACATCTTGAACAAATGAAATGAAATGAAAATATATCTTGTGGAATTTCTGAGATGTACTGAAAGTGTAGTGCTCAGAAGGGAATTCACAGCATTGCATGCAATATTATAGAAAATAAAAAGACCTAAATTCAACAATCAAACTTCCATCTTAAGAAACTGGAGAAGTGTACTGTAAACAGAAGAAGAAAAATGACAATTATTGCAGAAATCAATACAGTAAAGACTGGAAAGTGAACAGAGAATCTACTACCCCAAAAGATCAAGAAAACTGATAAATTTCTAGGCAGGCTAGCCACAAAACAACAACAACGACAATGACTACCACCACCTAGAAGTCACAAAGCACAAGTAGTATAAATCAAAGAGGAGTAATCATTACTGATTTCATGGATGAAAAGGAAAACTCTGAACATCTTTGTGCCCAAATTGGATAGCCTGCAGAAAATGCAACAATTCCTTCAAAGGCAGAAATTACCAAAAGGTACACAATGAGAAACATAATTTCAATAATATTATATCTGTTAAAGAAATGGAATAAACAATAACTCCTAAAAATGAAGCGCTAAGCCAGATGAATTCACTTATGAAACCTCCAAAATACTTACAAAACAGTCTTACCATACAAGTAGCTGGTCATGATCCTAGGTACTTATGCACTTAAATTATAAGTTTATGATCACAAAAAAATCTGCAGAGTGATCAGAAGGACGTTTATGGAAGCTTTAGTTCCGGTTGTCCAAATAGGGTGCAGCCCATATATCCTTCAATAGAACAGGTTACCAGGAAACTTAAGTCCCATCTATTTAAGATAAATGAGAAGGGTGTGACTCTTCTATTCATATCTCCACAGCAGAGTGGGGCTTGGCCTGCTGCTGGCTTCTCTCTCTCCCCCTCACTTTCCATTTTCTTCTTTACTCCCTCAGTGAACTGGGGCAACCTGCTTTGTCTAGCAGCCACTCTCCTCCATACTGTCATGGGTACTGATCCTCTATTCTGGCCACTGCACTCTACTGTTGTTTTGAAGAAGTGGAGAGGGATCCTGCAGTGGTTAAGATTAAGGAAGGAGGATTCTGGGCCTCTTATTTACATACTCGACCCTCACAGCAAGCCTTCCAGAACATTCTCTGGTTTTAGCCTTGCCCTCTCATCGGAGCTCCGCCATGACAGCTGAGGCTGTCTGGGAGCCCTGCACCAATCAGGGGCATGTACTTATGCCCATCAAAGCTCTGTAGCTGCTATATAAGCAGCCCTCCACAGCCACTTGTCCCGTTGGTCTAGGAGGGCTCCCTCCAGTGAACTGATCCTCTTGCATTGCAGCACATGGCGTGTCAAACTAGAGACTCACTTGGATGGGCCTATAAACTTGCTTACGATTTATTTCTTGGCTGGTGTGGCTCTTATCCTTATCATGGAAGCCCGTGAGAATGGGCTGTCATTCTTATCCTGAGCATCAAGGACACAGCAAAACATAGAGGTGGGTTCAAAAAGAACAGCAATAAATATTAAAGGCTGTTAGCCTGGAAGAGCTCCAGAGACTTGCAGCCAATCAAGGTCAGCAGCAGAGAGCCACACTGGAAGGCAGCAGTTGGCAGTGGTACTGACCAACAGTTGGCTGTGTCAGCTGTTGGCATATAGCATTATGGGGTATGCCTGTGACATCAGAACTGCTAGCAGAGTTGTACTTTGCTGGTTCACAATTTCTATTTGAATCATACAAAACCCTCCAGGTTGGTTGGCAATACGTTCATTGGAACGTCGTTCCTTGATACAAGCCATTGAGCTATCAAGTTACAAAGCAATTCAAAAATCTTAAATGTAGGTTGCTAAGTGAAGTAAATCTGAAAAAGCTACATACTCTGTGATTCTAACAATGTGGAATTCAGGTAAAGGGAAATTACAGAGAGAATAAGTATCTCAGTAGTTGCTAGAAGCTTAGTGAAAAGGGGAAAGGAATTAATAGATGAAGCAGAAGAAATGTTTTGGGCAGAGAAACTGTATAATAGTGGCAATGAATAACACTATACATTTGTCAAATTCCATAGAACTGTGCAGTACTGACATTTTCTGTATTAGTTCTATCATTGTAGTAATGTACCCCATTAATGATGAAATGTTATTTTAAAAAGAAAACAGGTTTAGGAAAGAAGATTCAAGCCCTTCCTCTACTATATGTTCAGTTTTTACATTTGTCTAAAATTGTTCCAAAAAGCTGGCATCACAATTGTAGGAAGAGTTCTATTTTAGATAATGTGTGGCAATCAGGTAAATGAGCAAATATTTGCATGCAATGTTTACTCTCTCAAAACTAAATTGTAAATGGATCTTCCCTTCTGTAGTTGTAGTGCTACTGATTGATTTAATGAATTTAAATTTGCACACATTAACTCCAAAAAGGGTATTGCGTAGCACTTTTTGGATTTTCCCATAAGTATGGGACAATGATAAATCAGAATCATTGTCCTGGAATGCAGTTCATCACTGAATTTGTATAGTACCCTTATCATGTTCCTCTTGGTGTTGCCAAGCAATGCAGAAAGAGAATCTCCTGGTATCTTTTTTCTGTTTGAGGTTTCCTTGAATTCTCACCATCTTTTATATCTGAATCTTCCATTCTAGATTCTGGGAAATATTTTACAAAAGAGACAGTTATGATGCCTTGCTGAAAACAGACCATAGGTTAATTAAGCATACTTGCTCACAGTTCAGATTTCTTTTACTGACACTTAATAATTGTATTATTTGGGGGGTACCTTGTGATGTTTTGCTATTTGTATATACATTGTGGAATGGAGCATATCTGACGTTACATACTTCCGTGTCTTTCTTGTGACTACAATTTCACCATGTGCGACAATGTAGATGGGCTTGTTTTAAAGGACATAAGCCCAGGCACAGAAGAAGAAATACTGCACATTTCCTTTCTTAGGTGTAACTGAAAAAAATAGATGTCATTGAGGTTGAGTGCGAACAACAGTCACCTGAGTTGGGAGAGACAGTTTTACAGTTTGACAGTGGGAATGTCTTTCCTTTTGTTGCACATTCAGTGACTCCAGTTAGTGGTCATGGAATGTGTGTTTAACACAGAAGACAGGAGTTTGAATGTTTTTACAGTTCACATTTTGGTTTCCCTTTTCATTATTTGGGCAGCAAAAGCACTCTGTGGACAGTTGTTCTTTAGAAAGATCTTGTACTATAATTTGTACTTAAAACTCAACAGATTACTGGATGGGAAAATACCTGTACTAAAGTGAGATCATACAAAAAGGCAGAACACTGACAGGAGCTCAAGGCTGGGGGCTCATGATGTGGGTTTAAATTCTGAGTAGTTGTGCATACTTGTGAAAGTTAAAATCTTGTGTGGCTCACTGCCCTGTTCTGAGATGTGGAAATGCTAATCTTGCCTTTGTTGTAAGATTAAAAATCATTCAGTGCCGGGAAGGTGTTAAGAAGTTTGGTGTTTCCTAAGGGCCCCAAATGTCAGATGATTAAAAGTCTGGAAGAATCATGAAGACACTTGGTAGTGTTTGAACAGAGAGATGGCTCTAGGGCAGGGGAGGAGGAAAGCCTCCACCTACACTTTATACCAGCGAGTTGCTCTGCAGCGCATGGAGAACACTTGTCACTTCCTGAGAGCCTTCATGAGACCTGAAGGGTAGACAGAGCAGGGGCTGCAACCCACGTTTTATAGTTTGGGAACCTGAAATGTAGACATTTTAAAGGATGTTCCCAAGTAGAAACATGCATGATGTGTCTGGCACAGGAATGTAGTTGGTTCCCTGGAGACTCAGTTCCCTCAACACCCAAGTCCTCTAGATTATGCCCTGGGGCCATGAACTCAGAGCTTGTGCCCCTTTCCCAAATTCTGCTGCCCCAAGGCTTCCTCCAAAAGACTGATTCCTGGGTCAAGGGCCCATGTTCTCACCCAGTCTGGGGGAAAACAGGGAGGTCCCCTTCTAGCCGTCCTCCCCGCAGTGTCTGCTGTCAGCTGCGTCTTACTCAACCTTCCTGATGAGTAGGGGACCATTGCAAGTGACCAAAGGTCTGTGTGGCTTACAGGCCTTCTCAGAACTCAGGACATTCCAAACCAACTGCCACTTGAGGAAGGTGCTAACAATATTCTTCAATTGCCAACCCTGGTTGCAGTTAATGGCACCTAATGGGGCCATATGACTGACCGGGCTGGTGTTCTGGTGGTTCACTAGAGGGTGTGACTTGCCCTCATGCCTGTTGGCTACTGATCTGAGCTGTGGACTAAGCAGCTGGACCAGCAACTGGCTGAGGACAGAGAGTAGAGGCACCTGTTATGAGTGTGAACTTCCCTACTCCTGACTGTCCTCACCGAGTTGGGAGCTTATAGCTGCTGCTCCCTTCATAGTTATGGGAGGGAAAAGGGCGAGCAGTCATCTACCTTAGAGATGCCTGACTAGAGCCATATTCTGTGACCCTTGTAAGATCCTTGTTCGTTTCATCACCACATGTTTGCTCCACTGACCTGTTGGTGCTACCCTCTGTCACCACCCTGTCAGCAGTCCCCAAACAGCAGGGGTCCTACATTCATCAATCCCATGGACACCCTGCCCCAAGATCACAATTTTTCTTTTTCCCAAAAATTCCTGAAATCACACTGCTCTAACATTGGTTTTGGATTTTGGCACCTACATTCAGAGCATTTCGGTCTGCAATTCCTTTTTATGAAATGTCTGCAGCTGTATTTAGTATTAGGAGTCTCCTGACCTGATGGTAGCAGCATGGGTGTGCTCCCCCAAATCTGTGTTCTCAGAGAGTGTTCAAGCCACCGTTAGGAGAGCCACATTTTACCAAATTTAGTGCAATAGTTAAGGCAATTAGCTCGAATGAAGAAGCAAAATTATCAATTAGGAAAACAAATGGACGCACCTTGAGACCATGATGTTAGTGAAATAAATGATATGCATGAGCTTAAAATATTCATGGTTTCTCTTATATGAAAAGCTTGAAATATAAATAAAGAGCAAAAGAAAAGATAGCCAACAGGAAATAGTGAGACAGATCTTTCTCAAATGGGAAAGAGATCACAAAATTGCGGAGGGAAGCAGCAGTGGAAAGAAAGGGGAGGAGAAAAAGAGATAGGATGTGTTATGTACCTGCCCCCCCTCATACAAGGACTGTAAACATTATGGACATCAAACAGGTAACTAATAAAATCAATCAATAAACAAAACAATAAAAAATAAAATAAAACTACTGAGCACATTTAAAAATCAGTAAAAAAACTGGAGTGAGAACATGAAGAGGAAAACACACTGAGTAAACGTGAAGTGGCCCACGTGAAGAAACAGCATCGAGAAGATCAATCTGCGTGTCCTTCTGCCACAGCAGTCCAGGCCCGCATCATGATGGGACCTGTTGAATACCCGCTAGGAGTGTCGGCCTGCACCAGCACTGCTAGCACCGTGGGAGGCTGAGGCTGGAGGATCACACGTTTGCTCTGGAGGAGGGGAAGTTGACATGGAATGTGACAGGTCATCACAGAATTTTCAGAGGGAGCTCCAGCCATGCTGTGCAGTGCTGCTGTACTGTGATCAGGTCTATTTTTACACATTTAACTGGGTCATTTAATAGTAACAAAATCTCTTAAAATACCAACATATAGAAAAATGAGCTCAAAGATGAAAAAAGTTTGACATAAGTTTACAATATGTATTTGTTGTTTATTTCTTTTTTTGAGTGAACTTACATGTTACTGGTGTCTACATGCCTGAGGTACTGAATTCCATACAGCAATCACCCAACTAGGATAATAAGTAAAAAACAAGTAGATTATGGGAAACTATTTATTATATAGGGGTAAACTTCAAAAACTGTGGTATTAGGCACACTTTAAAATCAGTTTCTTGCCTGCAAGTAATGAAAACCCTAATAAAAAAATCTTCCATAGGAACTAGCACTTTCTTCATTTGCACAAAGCCTCCACTCTCTCTTTGTTTCAGATACTTTCACCTGCCTGCATGTTGTAATTAGAGATTTTGAAAGGTAAAGCTGCAAGCACCTGCCTTTCCTTAAAGAAAGCACTGGAAAGCAGGTAGCCAGGGAGCGTACCTGTAACCCCAGCATTCTGGGAGGATGGGGCAGAACTTAGTGAGATCTTGTCATGAATTTTTTTTTTTTTAAAGAAAAGGTTAAGTATGTAAGTCAGTATGAAGACCCTGGGTTCAATCCCTGGTACCATATAAAGAGAGGGGAATGGCAGCATGTGATGCCTATGGCTCCTCCCTCTGCTTCCTTCCCCTCCTCCCTCTCCTAACTGAGAGGCATGGCGGGGAAATGAGCAGCCTGAGCCTAAGCTCTTGCAGCTTGCAGAGTCCAGTCCTGTTTGCGGAAGTTCCCTGCCCCCATCTAGCCTCCAAGTGACAGTTTACTCACTGCCAAATGTTCCATTTCTCACTGACAAATTCGGGAGATGCACAGGAGGCATCTATTCTTCAGGAAACTTAGAGATGTCTCAAAATCAAAGTAAAACAAAATGAAAACCTCCTCCCACCTGGGATGGGCAGTACTTTTTCCCTCTGACCATGGAAATTGGGGTCTTTCCCCAATTGAGAAATGGGTCCAGCAACTCATGGTAGATAAGGCTTGGAGTCCCTCCTCTGGGATGGTCAGAACTGGATGCCTTGATGTGGAGTACAAGCCCCAAAGTGCATTTCTAGGACAATGTTCAGGTCACTTATGTAGTCACACAAGAGCTTTTACATTCTTTTTTCCTTCGCCTAAATGTCTTTTGTTGGCTATCCTGTATATCTCTAGAAACTAGTGTTTCCTTTCAAGTGCAATTTCACCATGACCCACTCAACCAGAATTTCTGACACATTTGCCTCATCTCTGAAGTCCATTTTTTTCATGTCCTGGAGTGACCTACCATGGATTCCATTCTGAGGGCTGTTATCAGTCTCTGGGTCTCGTGTGCACTTTGACCTTAGACAATCTTTCTTTTCTGTCACTTAGTTTTCTTCTGTGAGATGGGACAAATAATAGTATTTCCAATATAATAACATGAAAAGCCCTTAGAACATAGTCTCATGCATAGCAGGCCATAAGTAAATGTTAGTCATCATAATTGCTGTCACATCACCATCACCATCACCACCACCACTACCACCACCATCATCATCATCATCATCATCATCATATCATTACAGATAGTAGGGATGAGACTGAGGCCACAACTTCATCTTGCAAAGAGTGTAATTTGCTTTATTGTTTCATGCCTCCTTTTAGGTTCTATTTTGTGGGCCCATTCCACTGGTAGAAAAAGCTTAATTTCAGTGAGTGTAGGGCATTTCACTCAATACAGGGTTTCCCTTTCCCTTGGCATTGTGTCAGACTCTTGGACTTTCTTATCTAGCCTGCTGTTGGCCCAATCCATCCCATGTGCTCCTAGGTTTGGCCTGTCCAGGTCTTGCACATGGAACTGACTCTCCAGAATACATTATTTAGGGCCAAGGTCCAGGTCCCTCTTGCTGGGAAGTAGGGTAACAAAAAACACCTCTTAAAATTTTTAAAAAATTTTTATTTTGAAAAGCATAAAACCAAATGAGAAAAGAAAAAAAATGGGGTCATTAAAAAAAAAAGAATGGACATACTACATAATTTAAAACCACAATTCAAGGTAATCTTCAATAGAATTGCCCTTATCATCAGGGACAATAAAACTGAACATAGCAGTATGGAATAAAATCAATAAAAACAAAACATTGGAGACATTATAGGACTTCAGAATGGGTATCATAGTGAATCTTATTGTCTTCTGAGTAATTGCCTATACTCTCAGACTTGATACTATCAAACATAACAGAGTCAAATAAAATCAGTCAAGATAGTGATCGAACAAGACAGATTCAAATAAAATCAGTCAAAACAAGGCAGTGAAAGCAATACAGGGTTTCAGATTAAGTTAATATGAGATTAAAAATGCTATCTTTGGAATAGTTGTCTACGTCCTCAAATCTACTACAAGTAGACAAACTGGAACAGAATATAACCAAACAGAACGATGAAAGCAATATGGGTTTCAAATCACGATACAAGATTACCGAAGTCCTCTGCCTTCCCTATTTAGACAATTCCTCCCCTTTCACTTTCCCAAGGTGCACTGCACATTTTGTATACCACTAACTCCTTTAGTTTTTAGATTAGGGAGGCAACCTGATATTTACCTAAGTGGTTCTGAACCTTTTAACCCCTGAGCTTGGTCTCAAGTTATATCCGTTTACTTACAAGAGCCTCAAGGTTTTCCTTCCTTATAGCTGAGTAGTTCTCCATTGTATAAAAGTGTTATGTCTTTCCAACCAATCTGCAGCTGATGGATGAGCTACCCCCACTTTTTTCTGGTTCCCTGTCACATAGAGCATTATTTTCTCATCTTTGACTTTTAGTCCTTAAACCCTCTTTCAGGTTAAATATGTTTCTTACATAGGGCATCTTGCTGGACCCAATCACCTGATCCACTCTGCCTGGTTTCTTTTTATTAGTGTATTGAGGCCATCCATGCTAGCAATTATGGTCAATCTTCTCTGGCTCATCTCTGCCATGCTATTTTTCTGCTGTTGGTTGTCTATTTTTCCTCTTCATTCCACTGTCTGCCATGCTATTTTTCTGCTGTTGGTTGTCTATTTTTCCTCTTCATTCCACTGTCTGCCCCATTCAGTAAGCGTCCTCTGTCGTTGTTTTTAAAAGTATGGTTTTTTTAAATCTCTCTCTAGAATGTCCTTCAGTACTTTTTGTAGGGTTTGATTGGTGGTCACAAACTCCCCCAGTTCCTCTTTGTCATGGAAGCATCTTGTTTCTCCATTAATTTTGAGAGATAGTTTTGCAGGGTACATCAATCTGGGTTGGAGGTTATTTTCTTTCAGGGCTTGGAATACTTCACTCCAAGCTCTTCTTGATTTGATAGTTTGTGTTGAGAAGTCTGTCATGATTCTGATGGGTTTTCCTTTATAAGTGATCTGTTTCTTTTCTCTAACAGCTTTTAATATTCTGTTATTGTGTTGGATTTATGAAATCTTGATTATTATATGTTTGGGTGTAGATCTATTTTGATTATATCTGGCTGGAGTTCCATATGCCTCAAATATCTGGATATCATTTCTTTTTCCTATGCTTGGGAAGTTTTCTTTAATTATTTCTGTAAATAGCCTATGTATTTCATTTGTGTTTACCCCTGCTTCTTTGCTCACATTTTTTATTCTTAAGTTATAGATCCTCTAGTCATCTTGTAGCCTTTGTATTGTGACTTCCTAGTTCCTTGTTATTTTTAAGAGATCTTTCCTTTCATGATCACAAGTTGCAAATCTGTCTTCAAGGTTTGATAGTCTGTCTGTAGTTCCTTTCAAGCAGTTTTTGCCAGCTTTCAATGGAGTTTTTAGTTTCCTGGTAGTCTCTTTGAGTCTGTTTCATGTATTCTAGATATTTTTTACGTTCTTCATTGAAGGTTTCTCTCCTTTTTCTGTGCCCTTCCATTCTTTGATCTGTGTCTTCTTGAGAGGTACTTAGCATTTCTTTGTTTTTTTATATCTTCCTTTACTTGTATTAAAATCTGTTTTTAGTTCTTTTATGATGTCACAAGGATAATTCTTTATGTCAGATTCTGCTTTTTCAGGCATCACAGGTGTGCACTCCCTGATCTCTTCTGTGTTAACCTCTCTTAGGCCAGTATTGTTTGGGTTAGGGGTTGGAGAATTCCTTTTGTTTCTTCCTCTTGTCATGTTTCTGGTTTCTTCCAGATGAGTGGATAATGGGGGCTCCTGGCACTTCCTGTATTGGCTATGATTACTCTGAAGCATGCTGGCTAGGGATTGCTGCCCTCCCCAGTTTGCTGATGACCACTCAAGTACAAGCAGGGGCGGGGCAGGCTGGCCCCTTCCTTCTGAGCTGGTCAACCACTGGGAGTCTGCACCATGTTAGTGTGTGCCGCATAGACAGGGTCCGTCAGGTATAACTTCGGGGAGACCTTGTCCTTGGCTCTTGGATCCTGCACAGGGGCGGGACTCAGTCCAAGCAGTTCTCACCAATCTGCTCTGCACTAGAAGTGGCTGACTGAAGCCACTGCAGTTCTGCTTCTGGGTTTAACCTGCCTGACTCCAAAATGTCACCTGGCCAGACGCCCACTCCTGCAGGAGGACTGACCTCCCCATACTCACTGCAACTCGGCACAGATCTCCGAGCCGAGTGCTATTCTCCGTTCTGCTACCCTCCTCCATGACCAGGTTCTCCTGCCGAGGCCCTCAGGCTTGCCAACCCCCAACTTCACTGTAACTGCGCATCTCCGGATTCCAGCGGCTTTTCGTACACAACGGACTGGCTCTGGTGGGAGTGTATCTGGCTACAGTCCTCCATCCATGACTTTCTCCCCCCCCTCCACTTTCCCTCCTCTTTCTCCTTTTCCCTTTAGTTTCTTCCTGGGCCAAGAAGATCCATCCCCTTCCTTCTGGTCTTCTCTAGGATGTTTTATACCAGCATCTGAGCTGTTTCTCTCAGAGAGGCTATTTTGCTGCTTACTGATCTGCCATCTTCCCCAGCAAGCAGAAAACACCTTGTTGAGCACTGAACTTTCTTTGTTAGAGAGAGAAACCGAGGAAGAAAGAGGTAGGGTAAGCTCTTGTTTGTGGGAGGATGTGAGAGGATGAACATTTGCTTGTTGGCTTATTTATGTGCTGTGATGGAACCCAGGGCTTCCTGCCACTGAGCTATGCTACTAAGTTACTGAGCTGTGCCTAGGATAAGTTTTAGAACCTTAAGCAATGCGTTTTTCATTAGTTGTCATTTTAACCCTGTTTCCTTTTTATTAACCAAGGCAGACTGAAGCATCCACTGTACATCACAGAACCTAGCATACAGCTTTCCTATCTACCTCCTTTCTTTGAACCTTAGCATTCATATCTCATTTCAGCTTGGAAAACCCATCATCTGCTGTTCTTTGTCATCCACTGTTTATGATGCAATAATTAATGCTGTAAGTCTTTCAAGCCAGGCATTTGGATACTAAATAACTCAGATGTTTGAAATTCTAAAAGCAATTTCTACTTCCAGAACTGCTTCAGAAGGTGGCAAGAATGATGGAATAAGTGTATCTGAAGTGAGAGGGGGTATTTTTTTTATTTAGAGAAAAAAAGCAAAACAAAAAGGGTATAAATAATACAGAATTTCAAAAAATAACAGTAAGAAATGACTAGTTGATAAATCACATATTGTTATCTTAGAAGTAGTTCAAGTTACAAAATCAAAGCATAAAAATGGACAGACAATCAAACAATGACATTACAAACTATTCTGTTTGATGAACTAACAAAAACTTAGTAGTATGGTTATCTATCTTGTACATTTAAACATACATACAGTTATATCTTTTAGAGCACTTTCTTTCCCTTTCACTATTACAATATCTATTATACATTTTGGATCTTATTATTCTTTCAGTTTATTATTATTATTTTATAAGAGAGACAATACAATACAATACAATACAATATTTACAAATGTGAGTCTCATTTATTTCACTTGTGAGGATAGTCTCAAGTTGCCTCCATTTACCTATAAAAGCCTCAAGATCATCCTTTTTTATAGCTGAGTAATATTCCCAGACTGATGCAGCCACTGTGGAAATCAGTATGGAGATTCCTAAAAAAACTAAGATTAGAAGTTCCATTCAATCTAGCTATTCCCCTCTTGAGTATTTTCCCAGAAAAACTGAAAAGTGTCATGTCACAGTGATATATGTGCACCCATGTTTATAGCAGCACAATTTATAGCTAAATCTTGGAAACAACCAAAATGCCCATCAACCGCAGAATGGATGTCTGGGAGTATTTTGAGGGCGGCTAGTGGCAATGTGTCTTTCACTGTAGTAAATTTTAAAAATCTAAGCATTTGCCATATTTTTCAATTACCCCTGTATGCTTGGAGAATCTCAGAGGGCAGCTTCTGTTCCTCCATGCTTGTGTATAGCCAGGCTCTGAGAAAGCTCTCTAGCTGCAAGGCATGGCTACTCCAAGGAAGTGGAAAAAGCACGACACAATTCGCTATGCACAAGCCTGTCAAGGACGTGTGGCTAAATGCTTTGTCTGCCTGCAAGAGGTCAGCTGTACACAGGAAAGTGCCAGGTTTGGCAAACCCATGCAGCAGACGGGCAGAGTCCAGCATGGGCCAGGTGCAAGTTTGTGTGCTCCCCGGAGCCTTATGAAATATAGCAGTGAGACAGTGGGAACTCACCCTTACCTCCATGTCTACCTGCACTTCTCTGTCTTCCGCCACAAGCAAGCAGCCCCTGAGTGTGCAAATGGACCCCATGTTAACTAATAGTGGAATTCTGAGATCCCATGTTTTGACATCTCTAGATGTCCTAGGCACTTGATAAATGAGGTGATTATGATGTCAGCAGAGTCACATTCACTTTACCATGACACAGAGGCCCCCAAACTTAGAATTTTAAGTTCTAGAGACAGAATTCTTCTTGTCATTTTTAAATAAGTTTTTGCTTTAAAAATACCATCTCAGGGGCTGGGGATATAGCTCAGTGGCACATGCGCCTGCCTAGCAAGTATAAGGTCCTGAGTTTGATTCCTGGTACCAAAAAGAAATGATGTGAGTGTCTAATTTTCCAGGGCAGCCTATAGCATACACATGTGTATCTGGGACTCAGGAAAAGGTCTGGACTTCTAGGAAGGTATTTTGATGATATATTTGAAAACAAAATGAAAGCAAACTAAAACAAAACATATGAAGTTTGGCTGGGGTTCAGCTCAGTGTTAGAGTATTTGCTTAGTGGGCGTAAAGGCCTGGGTTCAATCTCCAGCATCATAAATAAATGTTACTACTTTTATCCTGGTATTTTATTTCCTAGCATCTTCTTCTGAAAAATAATTTCCCATACAGATTAAAAGGAACATACAGGCATCTTCAGTGTTATGACACGATAATGAAAAATTGAAAACACTGTCAGTGGCCACCTACCAAGTGGTTAAATACACTGTTGAATCTCCACCCTACTGAACATTAGGCAGCACTTTTTAAGGATGTGTTAGGTCTGTCTTGTTCTGAGGTGAAAAAAAAATCAAGATACAAAATTTAAACAGCAACGCACGGGGAATACATATAGTATGATACAACTTGTAGAAACACATGGACACAGATTCCACAAAGGCATACATAAAAATTCACATTTGTCTGTATAAACATATTTGTCAAGTAAATGCAAGAAGTAAAGATCTAGGAAGATATTCACCAAGTTTGAAAACAATAGCTATTATATTGGATGCAGGGACTGCAAGAGAGATATTCAAAGTTAAGGCAGAGATTTGTCACTTTATGGGTATTGTTTAAACTTTTTGATAGCGTGACCGAACCCCATGCCAAGAACCAGAACACACACTGCAAGGTCGACCCAAGGGGTTTTAATCAAAGGAAGCAGAAATGGCACTTTACCCCGTGGACCCGGGCAAGGTGCCCAGGGCAAGGCTGAGCAGGGTTTTTATCGACAGTTAAAAGTAGGGTAGGTATTGTTTCAGTCATGGGCTGAGAGCTGTGGGTGGCTCTTGTACTTTCTATGTAAGGGGTCTTTCTCTGGAGGAGGTTGGCAGCAGGACTCTCCATTACGGGGGTATTTTCTTGTTCTTGCTGTTAGGCTCTTGTAATGCGGCAACAGACCTTTTGTCCCTATGTTTGGGCTTTTTCAGTGGGGAGAAGGCTGGTCACTGTTAGCTAGATCTATCACTTTGTATGGCACGAATATATTCATGTATTACTTACATAATTCAGTTTTTAAATCACTCCTTAAAGCAGCCCAGGTGCCATGGGAAACAGATGGTACAAATTAGAATAATTTGATGTCCCCAGGGTGGATAATGGAGGAGGTCAACAATGCCCACAGCAGAGATGTAGGTTAGGAGCCTAGACTCTGGAGCCAGAATACCTAGGTACTACCGTTTCCACTACCTACAGCAGTGTGACCCAGCCATTTAGCCTCTCTGTACTTCTATTTTTATGTCTGTAAAGTGCAGACAGTAACAGTACCCACCTCAATGTGTTGTTGCAAGGACCAAAAGAATTACCACACATAATCCACTTAGAAAAGGGTCCGACACACACACACACCCTGGGTTACTGCAACAATGACAATAGCTTTCTTAGGGAAGGTCTCTGACCCATAAAACTCACTTGACTTCTCTTCAGATGGGGGTATTTTGTCTCAAAAGGACCTAGTAAAGAGGCTTGAGTGTAACAGGTAGCTTAGTAAATACAAAGTTAAGCAGAAAAATAAAAACATGTTAAGGAGAACAGGAGGTCAGAGAGAGTGACACTCTCCCCACTTCTCTCCTTCCTTTTCCTTCCCATTCTCTTTGTTTGCTTCATCTTAGGACATATTCCTTGTACCAGGAAGTCTCCTAGGGAAGTTGAGTCTCTGCCTGCAGATTTAAGGACAGAGGGGAGAGATGCAGAAACAGGTGGGCAGCTGCCCGGGGCCCGGGTGTGGGGGCTGAGTCTGGTGTCCAGTTCCCTCTTTGGGTGGCTCCTCTGCCTTAGCAGCCGCTGGGGTCTTACCTTTGACCCGCTCCTGGATTGCTCTCCACCCTCAGCGAGACCCTTGCTAACGCTCAGATGTGCCAGGTGCAGCTCAGCCTCTGTTCACAGGATGGCGCCTGTTCCACAGCTTCCTGACCCATTAGACTTCCTCACGGTTCAGTGTCCGTCCCAGCCCATGTCACTGGGAGGCTTTCTCTGCCGTCTAGTTCTTGGGAGCGCAGCTTCTGATCCTCGATCTTGAACTTCCCAGGCTCCAGAACTGTAATAAAGAAAAGTTGGTTGTTTAAGATCCCAGTTTATGACATATTGTTTGAGCAGCCTGAGCTGACCTGGATACGGTGGTTGGGGGGCAGGGAGATGAAGAGGAGATGCTGGCTAGGCAGAGGGGAGCTGTGCTGCCCAGCATGGTGATTTTCAGGGCTGAATTCCTAGACAGAAGCGAGAGTGGAGGTCTCTACCTGTCCCACTCTTGCTCTGGCTCCTGGCTCGGAACCACAGCCTAGTCTACCATCTGCCAGCTCCCTGACAAATGAGCCTTCTTTCCAGGAACCCTCAGGTGGAGCCCGCTGGGGCAGGATGGTTACTCTCCATCCTCACTCCCAGCTCCTTTAGGTCTGGCCCAGGTCTCTTTCATCTGGCAAACTGGGGCTACACCCAACATCCTGCTTTGCTTGGTGCAGGGACAGGGCGAACCAGCTCTTAAGTCTAGCCACGTCACTAGGGCAAAGAGGAGTAGGACATTGCCTCTACTTTCAAAATAGGTGGCCTGGGGCTGCCCTGGTCCCTCACTGTGTGTGTGGTTCCCCAAGAATGTGCTGCACAGTTGTTTCATGCCTGATCTCATTGCCAATGAGACGCCGTCTTCACATAATCCTTTTCCATGAGCGTGCTGGTTCACACACTTCTGCAAATTAAGTGCTGGCCATATATATGCTGGTCTGTCTAGTGATGTCACCATAAACAGCCTGCAAATTGCCACCTTGTTGTTCTCCAGGGACACAGATCAGCTGACTGTCTCATCACATGTTTTGTCTTGGTAAACATGAGCACCCAAACCTTGCTCCTCCTTATACTTATACTTCCCTAACTGAATCATTTATACTATTTGACTGACTTCATTGAAGGCGATTTCTAAACCTAATGCTAGAATTTTAGAACTTTTGAAAACTAAATGCTCCATGAACAAGAATAGTATTTTCTACCAGGATTTTTGATTGAGGTAATGAATAGGTTTTGAAACTTATTTTGAATGTTTCCCTACCAATTAATTGTCTTCTTCTTTCCTTCCTTCCTTCCCTCCTCCCCTCCCACTTTTTCTTTCTTTCTTTCTTTCTTTCTTTCTTTCTTTCTTTCTTCTTTCTTTCTTTCTTTCTTTCTTTCTTTCTTTCTTCTTTTTCTTTTTCTTTTTCTTTTGTTCTTTCTTTCCTTCCTCCCTTCCTTCCTCCCTTCCTTCCTTCCTTCCTCCCTCCCTCCTTCCCTTCCTTCCTTCCTTCCTTCCTTCTTTCCTTCCTTCCTTTCTTCTTCCTTCCTTCCTTCCTTCCTTCCTTCCTTCCTCCTTTCCTCATCCTTCTTCTTTCTTCTCTGTCTCTCTTCTCTCTCTCCAATATTGGGGATTGAACCTAGAGCCGTTCCACTTAGCTACATCTCCAGTCTCTCCATCCCTTCTAAATTTTAAGACTGATTCCTTTTAAATTTTAAGACAGGGTCTCGCTAAATTGCTAAGTTGCCTGGGTTGGTCCTGAACTTGTGATCTTCCTGCCCCAGCTTCCCAGTGTACTGGGTAACATGGGGTTACAGGCATGCACCACCACACTTTGGTCTTTCTTCATATGTGTGCGCGTGCACACACACACACACACACACACACAGAGACACACACACCACGCACCTGGCATCTCTTCTCTCAAAAGTATTTCTCATATGGCAGGAAGTCTCTGTAAAGAGCCCTGGGTCTGGGACTGGAGTAAGAATGAGTCATGGTTCCAGGAAAGAAATACTTCTGATTTGTGGGTGACCATGTATGGCCAACTCTTCCCAGTGACTTCTGCTACTGGACATACAGGGAAATATCCTTTCCACTGGCATTTTTAGACTATGTTTTATTCAGTGATTGTCAGAAAGAAGCCACAAGGGCAGATTTATCCCAAACCTTAAATATGTGTCCTGTTCTGTTTGAAATTGTTGTTCCGAGGCCGGTTGCCTTTGGTAAGAGCATCACCTCCCCAAGGCCCCACATGAGTAGTGGAGAAACAGGTGCAAGTGAGATTTTATGATATAGAGTGACCACAACTTCTCAGGGAAGGCTGGATGGCTGCACCTGCAGTGGCCACAGCCAATCTTCATCACCCATGTCCCCCATCCCACAGGCCACACCAGGGCAGAGGGAGGGGACAAACACCAGCTGCTACTGGGGTGATGATGGTCATGTCCTCAGAGCATGGGAGTTCTCACATTTGTTGCACGGGTGAAGCGCTGGGCAAGGCCTGGGCCACAGGAAAGACTGGACCACTTGCAGTGATTCTAGCGAGAATTGTGGTTAGCGTCTCATCAGTTGAGGTGCAGAGAGCAGGTGGGCAATGGCAGGAGCCATGGAGGACATAGGAGCATGGGAAGGCTTGAGACGTGGGGCTGAGGAGGTGTACTCAGGTCTGAGTTCAACTCCTGGCTCTGTCATCCTTCGCCTGTGTGAGCTCAGGCTGGATGTGCATTCTCTGCATGCCTACTAAGAAGGTTGAGAAATCAATCTTAAAAATGAAGTTGGGTAAGGCCTGCGTCCATGCTAACAGAGAAGGAGCTGAAAGGCCTGGGAGGGTGGGCTGGGAGGGAGGCTGCAGCAAAAGCAGGCCTAGGACGAGGTAGTGTGGATGTTCAGGAGGGTACCCCAGCCAGGGAAAGGTGGGCAGAAGTGTGTAGTGTGTGTGGTTGTACACGTGTATGTTTGCACTCATGTACACATGGGAAAGCTGGGGTGCAGAGTGGGCACTCAGTTTAGGGAGAAGGAAAGAGATAGGGCTACACTTGCCCCATGGCCACATGGCCTCCTTCTCCTTTGCTAGGCTTTGGGCTCTCCTGGGAGGAGAGTGAAATTCTAAAGAAGTTCTGGGTGGTCCCCAGGGATGCCTCTAGGTGTCACTTCCATAAGGCAGGGTGGACTCAGTGCAAACCTCAACATTGGGCTTTTCCAATGATTCAAGGGAGTAAAAATCGACTGTATGGGTGTATGTGAAAATCTAATTACTTTATAACTATCTTAACTATTTTTTAATATGCATACACATATACATATGTTTTTTCTTTCAGTTTGTCACACTAGTGAAACAATACAATGTTTACCCACGTGTGTCTTATTTATTTCACTAATGAATATGATCTCAAGTTGCACCTATTTATGTATAAAAGTGTCCAGTTTATCCTTCTTTATGACTGAATAACACTCCATTGTATAAAAATACCACATCTTTTTTATCCATTCCTCAGTGGATGGGCATTTAGATTGTTTCTAAAATCTGGCTTTTACAAATTGTGCTGCTATAAACATGGGTGCACATATATCACTGTGGTATGATGTTTTTAATTCTTTTGGGAAGATACCCAGCAGGGGAATACCTGGGTAGAATAGGACCTCCAATCCTAGTTTTTTGAGGAATCTCCACAGATTTCCACAGTGGTTGCATCAGTCTTTATTCCCATCAACAATGGAGAAGGGTTCCTTTTTCCCTCAAGCATTTGTTATTGTTAGATTTCTTGATAGTAACCATTTTTTCCAGAGTGAGGTAGAATCTCAGTGTTTTAATTTGCATCTCTTGAATGACCAGAGATGTTGAACATTTTTCATGTATTTATTTGCTGTTTGTATGAAATTCTAATTTTAAAAATGAATTCCAAAAATTAAAAATGAAACACACAGGGGTTGGGAGTGTAGCTCAGTGGCAAAGCATTTACTTACAGGCACAAAGCCCTAGGTTCTGTTCCCAGGACTCCCTTGCCCTGACTCTTCCTTTCTGTTGGGTGTGGTGGTGTGCACCTGGAATCCAAAGCACTCTGGGAGACTGAGGCAGGAGAACTGCCAGTTGAGCCCTTCCCAAGCAACTTAGCAAGACCCTATCTTAAAAATAAAAAAATACAGAGGGACTTAGCGTGTAGCTCAGTGTGAAGGCCCTGGATTCAATCCCCACTATCACAAAAGCCAACCAACCAACTGGACAAAGACCACTCATTTTCCAAATGGATCTGACTCACTGACTCATCAGCGTCAGTCTGTGACCCTTAGTCTAAAAGGATGGGCAGGCCATGGACAGGGCAGCTGACCTGTGGCGCAGGCTGAAAGGCTTCCCTGGAGTAGCATCTTTCTGGATGCAGCTCAGAGGATGGTGTATATCCTGAAAACAGGCAACTAGGATGGCCTGGAGCACTGGGCCTTGGTAATCTCTGGTTCTAACAGTCCCGGCTTGCAGTGAGTGGGTGGGACCAGCACATCCAGGTTCAAAAGGCCGAGTTGTGGCCCAGTGAAGAAACTCCATGGGTGGCAGGGTGCCTTTTAAGTACATAGGCCCAAACTCCCCTTTGTCCTTCCTTCCATTGCTGGAAGACTGTGGAATCTATCACCCTACTCAATTAGTCACCACTCTGCTCAGTCCCAGCAAGGCGGCTGCGCTTTCCTGGGAACTTTCCACTGACAACCCAAGAGGACAATGCTTGACTCAGCAGAGTGGCTCTCAGGGACCACTGTGTGCAGCTTTCATCCTGAAAATTACATTTCCTCCCTATCCTTAGGTACTGGAGCCCCAGGATTAGTTCACTTCCTCCTCTGTGCCCACGGGAAGGAGCCTCTGTGAGAATAGATGGAAGACCCAGACCTGAGGAGAAGCTTCCCAGTCACGCTCATCACTGGGACCTTCTGTTGCACCCACAATCTGTTCCCTAGCACTGGGTCAGTATTTGGGGTGATCAATGAATCCTTCTGCGTTCAGAAGGGCAGACTGAGGCTTCTTGCTCCCATCTTAGTGAATCTAGCACTTCTGCAGGCATCTGGAAAACACCAGCAATTTGGGGATTTATAAAGATGTGAATTTAAGAAAAAGGAGAGTGGGGGTGCCCCTTCTGTGATGGGGTGAGCCAGCCCTACAGAACCTTGCATGTTTTGGAGAACACATGCAGAAAGCTAAATCCAAACAGTATAGATGGAAATCTCATTAATTTGAGAGGAAATTGAGACCAGATATTCAAAGAATGTATGATGGTTTTTATATGAGGGATAGAAAATCATTAAGGCTGACATCCATAATTCTCCCCATGCCATATTTCCTGTGAGTTATGGGCTGGCTGGTGACCGAGCCCTTGCATCTCCGCTCTGGATCCCTCCCGCCCAGCCCACTCTCCTCCACCGCTGAGGTTGTGCCTGCATTTCTACTGCCAACCTCCATTATCAGAGGTTTATAACTTGGTCATAAAAACTGGCTTCAGGGCTGGCACTTGGTATCTGAGGCTTCAATCCAATGATGTCCATCCTGTGTTCATCTGGGGACTTCAAAAGTACATTTATTGGGATGAAAAGACAGGATATATTTTCTGAGGGGAAGTATTTGAGTGTATACATGTGTGAGTGTGCATAGAAGGTCTGGGAGTGTGCATATGACTGAGTATGACCATTTGTGTGTGTGTTCACTTAAGGGAACATGTGTGGGTATGTGAGCACTCACGTGGACATATGGGTGTGCATACGTGAGTGTAGAAACACTGTATGTATGTATGGGAATGAACATGTGCGTGACTTCATGCATGTTTGAACATGAGCTACGTGGGTACATGTACAAGTGCATGTGTGTGTGAGAGGTCTTGTATGTGTGGATGGTGCATGTGTGTGAGCATGTGTGTGAGGATGTATGTGTGCTTGTGCTCATGTGTGTTGGAGTTGTTATGGGACAGCGAAGACCTTCGGTATTTCCAAGGCTATTTCAGTTAAAAGGCAAAGTACCTGTTCAGGCTCTGGCTCTGTCTGGAAAGAGGAGGTCCCAGACTGCAAGGGTTTCTGACTGGAGTATATGGGAGCAGAGGAGCTGGGCAATAAGAGCTCCCATGCTGAATACTTGCTGTATGCCAGTCAGTTGTACTAAGCATGCAGAAGGCCCTGCTTCATCCTGTCCTGTGGAGGGGAAAAGCTCTTATTAGCTGAAATTTAAAGGGAAGAGATGAAGATTTGGAGGAGTCAAGTCACTCACTTAAGTCTGCCCAGCAGTGCCAGGGGCCTCCAGGGCAGCAGGGGCGATGTGCATCCTTTGCAGCCCTTGAGTTGGCAAGGCACCTGAAGACCACCTAGTGCTCTATGGCCACCCATCAAAGGTGGGACAGCTGTGTGGTCACCAGCAGTGCTGGTGAGTATAGCAGGAGTGATACTGGAGGTTCCCTGGTCCAGCAGAGCCCAGCAGAGCCCTGTGTAAATGAGCTAAGTTGTGTGATCTGGGGTCCCTGACTGTCGGGGAAGGCTGTAACCAGGCTCAGGTTGCCTTGGGGCTAATTTCCCCCCCTGTTCTTCCCATCTCCCCCTCTTCTTCATGTGCCTGTCCTCTAGAGTTCCCAGGGGGATGAGCAGCCTCTCTTTCCTGGTTCCAGTGGGAAAAGATTCAAGGAAAGCATTTAATGGTCTGGCTCAGGTCACAGGACTTCAAGGGGTGGTGATGGGAATCTTCTCAGAGAGCCCCTCCTTTGGAGTCAAAGGTTTTCTCTTGCCTGAGGGAGAGTGTGGGACAGATGAATGCTAATCAACCCCTAGACATGCATGTTCCTTTAAAGTATGCAGAGATCTGCATCCTGCATACGTGGCCTCAGGCACCTGTGGTCACAGCTGCAGACTTCAGGATGTCTCCATGCTGAGCAGAACTGGACTCAGCCTGGTTTCCCACCAGCAGATACAAAAAGGTAGGAGGAGCGGAAGTTGCTGGGAAGAATGGTTTCTGCTGGAAAGGACTGGATATTTTGTATGGAAAGAGAAATGAGGCCTGACTTTGGAGCCCTGGGCACTATGAGCTCAGAGCAATGGGCTGCAGGCTATGGTGGCACTGTGATGGCACAAGGCAGTGCAGTCTTTTCTGGGAACATGCTACAAAGACTATGGGATTCTTTCCCAAGGACTTGGCCTCTAGCGACAGAGGTGTGGCTGCATGGGCTGCAGATCTAATCCTTGCCATATTAATATCTCAGGGAAGATGGGGGAGCCTAGAGAGGGTGATGGCTGGGCTGAGGTCACAGCAGTAAGGGCTCCAGGGAATCTGGGAAGAAGATATTCAGACCCCAGCCCATACCTTGCCCTCAATAGTGATTTAAAACTTCACCTGATTTGGGACTCCTCAAGGAAGATCTTGGTTTTTGCTTAGCAACTGCTCTGCTACTTGCCAGGAAAGGACAGAAATGCCACCGTGAGATGCCATTGGTCCCTGCAGAGGCAGATGGAGTCCTGCTTCCTATCTTCTCCTGATGCCTCATGACGTCTCTTCCTATCGTCTCATGACGGTTGAGACTTGTACAATTGTAGGAGTTCATGAGGGCTGAGGGTTTGGCTCAGCAGCACAAGCGCCTGCCTGGCAAGCATGAGGTTGTGAGTTCGATTCTTGGTACAAAAAAAAAAAAAGATGTAAAAAGAATTCAGGAAAACCTGCTTACCCTATGTCCTTTTTGGGGACCCACAGAGTAAGAAGGGCCTAAGAAGTCTGCACATCTAGAATTTAGGCCAGGAGGCCAGGCAGCCTGCCTCCTGTGGGTCTCCACAGCTGGAGCTGGCAGGCTGTACAGGAGATGGGAGTGCATGCACATGAGAGTATGCCAGGATAAAGGGCGATTTGCTGGATTAGAACCAGAGATGCCAAATGGAAGCTTATACGGGCTTATCTACCTTTTAATGTAATTGTGAGACAAAAAATTTAATGTTCACTGTGTGCATGCTGAGCCAAGGATGAAAACCTAATCAAAGACAAATGTCTGCACCCTCTGCCCTGCTCCCTTCCTGTGAGAGCAGCCTGCAGATCCATCCAGCATTGCATCCTGAGGCAAAATGTAGAAAACCTGCCAGCCAGACACATCCTGATGATTCACCAAGCTGAACTCTTACTGTGTCTGAGGCACAGTGCTGGAGGGAGCCCCATGGAGGACACCCCTCCCCACCATCACTAACACCTCTGACACCCTGCAGGGAGCTCACTCCTGGGGGAGGGCCGGGCTCAGCGTTGCCTCTTCCATCTCTGTGTGTTATCTTATTGGAGACTTTTGTTCCTTTTCTTTGGAAATCTTGCTAATCCTTTTATCCCTGTCTGCCAAGGATGCCTCAGACCACCTGGTGCATCTCCACCAGAATCCTCTCCACGTGTTCCAGGGAGTGCAGTAGAGGCTTGGCATGGCTCACTGTGCAAGTCTCAGTCAGGACTAGCCAGGCATTTTCTTCAGAAGGAAGGAGCTGGGGCCAGCAAACAGGCTGTGATAGGAAGGGAAATGGTAGAGGTCAGCCCAGGGCTGGCTCAGCTTTGTTCTACCCTGGTCTCTGGAGTTCCAGGCTGGCAGCCCCACGTTCTCATGGGGTCTCTTTCTGTCCTGTGCTCGGGGATTCTCTGCTGGCTCCTTCCTGTCCTGGGCAGCCTGCTCACAGCCTCCTTGCTGACCCAAGCTCCCTGCCTGCTCCTGGTATACAGTGTTGATCAGTAAAGATGTGGCTTTTGTCCTCTAGAAGTGCATTGGGTAATACATAGTTTTTTGGAGGAGCACTGGTCCTGAAAGGTACCCTAAGGTGAAAAGAGAGTTTTTACATTTCAAGAGGTTTAAGATAACCTGCTTACCATATGTACCTTATTGAATTGTGTTTGCCCCAAACATATAAACTCCTTAACTCCCAGTACCTGTGAGATCACTTTTGGAAAGAGTCTTTGTAATTAAGCTAAAGATTTCTAGATGAGATCATCCTGGATTTAGGATCTCTCTAAGTCCAATTTTTGTTATCATATGAGAAAGGAGAGAGAAATGTGACCCAGGCAGGGAAGATGACCAGGTGAAGATGCAGGCAGAACTAGAGAGAATGGAGCCCATATCCTCAGAAAACAGGAAGGTACTGTCTTTATAGACTCAGAAAGACTGCAACTTGGAAAACACCTTGATTTTGGACTTCTGACTTCCAGAACTGTGAAGATAAATTACTGTTATTTCAAGCCAGCCAGTGTATGTTACTTTGGTGCTCCAGCCCCAGGAAACTGATTCACAGTGTGTCCTTTTTGTAGATTTAGAGCTTTAAATATACTGAGGGTCCTGACAAGTCCCACCAAAGGGGTGGAAGTATTTATCCCATGTGTCTAGGACTGATATCGTCTAGAAAGCAGAGCCTGAGACAAGGGCTTGTGTGTAGGTGACTCACTTTGGGGATGCAGTCTCAGTGAAATTGCTGCGGGCAGTCGTGTCTTTCCTTTCTGCAGTTGCTCTGAAGCTCTGTGTAGAACACACTTCAGAATTGTCTCCATGAGACAGAAGAGGGAAGAATTTATCCACTCGGTTTCATTGCCCATCAGTTAGGAATTGCTGTTGGTGTTAACTCCACTGGAATCTCAAGTGTGGATATGCACAAGAATGGCAGGGAGACTTCCTGGGCAGAAGCAGAGAGCTCCAGAGCACAGGCAAGTGATTAGAAGGTGAGGAGGGAGATGGGCACTGCCAGAAGCTGGCTTCTTTTGAAACAGCTGGAGCCAGGTGGCCAGCTGAGACAGGCACTGGGTGGTGGCCATCATGTCAGGGTTCCCTCTGCTTTGTGAAACCTGAAAGTTCTTCTTGTCAGTGCACACTGAAACCCTGAGGCATGTGGGTCAACAGAGATTCCATGGCCCCTCAAGCAAATGACATCAAATTGCAAACAGGATCTTTGCTTGTGGCATCTGGAACATCTCCTTTCATTCATTGGTTCACTCAAAAATTTGCTAATTTAGCAAAATGTCTCGTAGTTTGTGTGGGCCAAGTTCAGAGCAGGGCTGCAGGACAGAGGGAAGCAGGCCTTTTCTTCATTCCAGTCCTGGAGAGACTCATGAACTGGGGCAGGGCTCAGGAACAGGTTTTCTCCTAAGGGCTAGATGGTAGTTCTGATACTGCGGTTCATAATGTTTATCAGTGCTGTAACCTGCAAGCGGCCTTGGACGGAACGTAAATGAGTGGGCAGAACTGTGTTCCGATAAAACTTTATTTACTAAATTAGGGACAGGACTTTGAGCCATAGTTTGTTGAACTGTGATATATGAGCTAGGTTTTGGTGGAAGAGTCAGAATCTGCCAGAGAAAGGCATTCTGGATACGTAGCTATGCCTGAGAAAGCAGGATTCTGGAGAATGAGGCTTTTGCATAAATTGTGGAATAAGGGAAATTCAATATTGCAAGAAGAAAATAATAATCACAATTAATAAAACTCAAGGAAAGATTCTCCAGGGAGTATTTCAGATGAGACAAGTAGTGGACAGTTTTAAAAGCAGATTGGACGAGGTGGAGAAGACAGCCACTTTGGTATTGGGATACTCCCACAGGCCTGTGCCCCTGAACCTTCAAATGGGCATGAAGGGCTGGTGCAGAGGCCTTGCTGGGGGCTGGCAGTGGGCAGGGCCTCATGGAGCCCCCATGCTGTTTTCTCAGCCTCCTGTCAGGCCAATGAGCCACAGGCACTCAGGCTGCTGTTAGCCAGCTGGGCCTCAGCTGGGACAGTCCAGATCCTGTGACATAACAAGCCACTTGCGCCCAGTTGGTGGTGCATTTACCATGTAGGCTGGGGTGAACTCTGCTGTGACCATTCTTCTGCCAGCTCCATCTCCGCACAGACTGTACCTCTGGCCACAGCACAGGCTTCCCTCACCTGTGGGTGCGTGGTGTCCATCCAGCAGCTAAGTGCAGCAGACTATCAACATTCCCACTGTTCATCAAGGGAACAGATATGCCAGCCAAGTACCTTCAGAGGCTGATGCCCTGAATTTTCCTGGTGCAGGCACCATGATGGCCTTTGGGTTGGGCTAAACCTTGCCTTCCAATGGATAATTTTGTGGGTTTTGAATTGAGGATCTCTATTTATTCTAAGATCCTACTCTCTGCAGAACAAGGAGGAGTGTGTGGGAGGGTGTTAGGGTAAAACAAAAGCTCTTGTTTTCCTCAGATTGCATATCACAATCAACACTGACTCCAGAGGTAATGGGGGAGGGGGTCCCTCATAGGCCAAGCAAGCAATTGGTACTGCAGCAGCAGATTCCAGGTGGGCATCCTCTATGCCAAATCAGTCCTGATGCTACTTACCTGCAGCTAGTATCTGATCCCACAGTCAGGCTCAGTTTCTAAGACTTCTCCCCTCCAGCTCAGATGCCAGCCACAAGCTCCAGGGCATTTACCTGTGCTTTTGGCAGACCATGGTTTCCCTAGTTTAAACTTTAGAGTCCATTGATTTGTTCAATAGACTTACATACCTCAGGGAAACACTTATGCTTCCTAGCATGCAGGTGAAGAGATGGATGGAGAAAGGAAGGTTGGAAGGGGCATGGAACTTCTGTATTCTCTCTGGGAACTCCTCCCTCCAGGAACTTCCTTTTATTTGACTATTAGGAAGCTCTTTGAGATTCGTCCTTATTCATAAGCATGATTGTTAATAGACCAGGTGGGAAACCTAGCAAGGCCTGTCCACCATTCTACTTGTTCTTTCTGTGCAGCTTTCTTCCTTCCAGGGAATGTGGTAGGATCCTTCTGGAATATAAAGAAGGTCTTGGGACCTACTATGGCTCAAAGGTAGGTCAGAGAATTTCTTTATGGCTAGCAAGATAGAAAACTGGGGGCAAGAATAGTTTCTGTGACTTGTCTTGGGAGGAGGAATTCTAGATTCTAGGGCCTGACTTGGGGAAGGAGTGATGAACAAGGAATCGTGGATGAGACCAATGCATACATGTGCATATATGCATCTTAATAGTACAGAGTGTGAGATGAGTGAAAAGGAAAAGTCATTGTCAATTGTTACAGGAATGCCAATGACAAACAACCACTCAACCTCCTGCATGCAACTGTTAAGTATATCTTTTTGCACACACATCAGTGGATCAGCTGATGGTTCAGCTGATGGTTCTGCTGACATGGGCCTGGTTTAGCAAGCCTTACTTATGTGGCTGTGGTCACTTGCATGTTGAGTAGGTGGCCTCTATGACTTTCAGTGTCTGAGCCTGTGGCTGGGCCTGCCGACCAACTTGGCTCTGTTGCGTGTGTTTCCTCCTCTAGCAACTTGGCCAGGTTTGTTCTCCTGTGAAAACAGAGGAACCAGAGAGAGCAACTCTGTGGCCTTGGAAGGGGAGCAGTCCCTTCCATTTTATTCTGCTAGATAGCACCTCTTCATGGGACTTGCCACATAGTCTCTTGATCACAGACTTAGCAAAAAAGTGCAGGATTAGGGCCTTTTTTACAATTGGTCTCTGACACGGGGACTACCTAGCATGGAGCAGGAATGAAAGAAGGGCTTGCTTCCTGGATAAGAATCTCTGGGCACTGTAAACAGAAACTTCCCTTTACCTTGTTCTCATCCTTCCTGCCAGGCATAGTTTTGGCAGCCTGGCTTACTGTCAGCTTTCTCCAA